>CAUOFW020000855.1:0-180159 GCA_963454935.2 Ilex paraguariensis
TGGAGAAAAAGGATGGAGAATGGTGTTTGTCCTGTAATGCCATAAAACAACTAGCTTTTGGTCATCCTTGATGCCATTCACTGGTGAAAAATATCTCCTGAAGGTTACTGATTTGCTTTCTTTGTCACAGGGCAATGCTTTGGCATTTCTACCTGTCTCGGATCTCTTCACTTTTAGGCCACAGTTTGATGATTTTCAAGATTGGGACCATAAGACAACCCTGATTTGCTCCACACAACTCTGACAAATTACAAATAACCCTGAGATATATATGTAATGTTACAATATCGTAAAATTAATTTAGTCACAAAGACTGATTATACTTAGATATGCTGATAAAATTCCAAGGACAGTTACAGGCAACGTGGACTGTCAACATCCCACAAGAACTTCCCGACTTGCAAACCATCCATACAATCTTCAGACCGACCATCCTATTCTAAGATTTTCGGTGAAGGTTTAAAGTTGTGCTATTCTAGACAAATAACTACCAGTGTTCCATAAACTTCTGTTATGATATTTAAAATTAGAACATACTGATGGTTTTTTATTTTCCTGAACTTTCCAGCAGCCAAGTAAATAAAATGAGTGCAACACTTTCATTTCACTGTAAAATATCTACATATACCTTCGAATAAGAACTATAAAATCCAAACCAAGTCTCCCATCGAAAAAGCCCAGAATCATTATTCGGCTATCTAAGAAGCAAGTATAAAACACATATGATGCACCCATAACTACTACCCAAAGGCACTATTTCTTTTAGCTGCCTAAAAAAACATGGAATGAGAGAAAAATATTCGTAAGTCTTTTTTTTTTGGGTAACGAGCCGGAACTTTAAATACAACAAGTTCTATGAGTAACGGATGTTTTGGCCTAGACATAAAGCCGAAGCTACTAAAAAATGGACGCTAGTTCAAATCACATCATGGGTGGGTGCAGCGACAAAGGCTTTTAGACAATCACTAGTGAGAGAGGGTATTACCAAGCTTGGTTTCCGGCTTGATGGGCAACACTTAATGAATTTGAGGCCTAAGAAGACAACTTTAAATGAGACTTTCTTATATTTAAATGTTTGTGCAAATATTGTTTACTAACTCCCTAAATTTTAAAAAATTTCTCACATCAAATCCAATCTTCTCGCTTTTTGAGATAGCTAATCCACTTGGACTTTCTTTTGACATTATCAATCTTAACTAGGTCTTTTTTCACCTTTAATTTTGAAAAAACTTCAATATAAAGCAATGCATGCATTTGGATATGAATGAATTTTTTTTTGGTAAGTGATATGAAGAAATTGAAGAGCAATATTTGAATATAAAACTTAATTTGTTATTTCGCATCTCAAAAAACAAGAGGAATGAATTTTAAGTAATAATATTTTCATATCTAGAAAGTTAATAAGTATTATCCATAGCAATATTTAAATACAAAAAATCCTCGTTTAGAGATGTTGCCTCCTTAGTCCTTGGGCAATAGATATCATCCAGCCAGGCTAATGAGATCCAGAAACAAACAATTTGAAATTGAATCATAATTAAAAACCCACCTTACAGAGGAATGAAAATGTAGTCTTTGAGAAGTAACGAAAGATTGATCAACCATTGACAAATCTCAGTCTTCAAATGGAATGTGTTTATAAAGACAACATCACATGAAGAGTAATATTTTTTATCTTGTGAGCTGAATTTAGATAATACATAAATTCATATACATTATCACTAATAGTCTATTTTTGTGTGTAATCATTAATACCCAAAAAAAAAAAAATACTTATCATTCATATTAAAAAAAAAAATGGGATCAATGAGGCATTAGTCAACTGCATAAGTGGTGTATGCCATTGAAATGCCCTGGTGATGGGAGAGGTGAATGAAGTACAAAACAACAAAGTATCTGCCCTCAGTAGTATTCAGTCTTTATGTTATCCCCACACTTTACCATCACGCGAAGCAATAGCCCTACACAACTGCAAACAACTTAAAGAACAAAAGTTCCTGCAGTTCTTTAACATCGACTAATAGCCCAACTGATTAACTTTCTCTTTATTGACAACATGAAAAAAACAAAAAGAACTCTGCTCTGTGTTGTTCTCTCACAAGACTGAGTAATCAATTACAACAACACTACTGTTAACAACTTACCGATTTACAAAAATAAATAAATTCTGCAATTCTTTAATATCAACTGAACCCATAACAATAACCCAATTGATTGAATCTCCCTTATTGTTTTTCGAAAAAAAAAAAGAAGGAAATTTTATTTGATCTCTGCACTTTGTGTTGTTCTCTCACAAGAATGAATCAACAATTGCTACATAAAGAAAGGTATTACACACTATGGGAAGCTAACACAATAACCCAACTGCTTGATTTTCTCTTTACCAAAAAAGATTGAATTTTTTTGTTTGATCTCTGTGTTTTGTCCTGTTTTCTCAATAATCATAGACAAGCAATATCACACTAAATAAATGAAATGAACAATGATTGAACCGGGGGGGGTCATATTTAAGTGATCACATTTAATGGGAAGCTAAGAGGAATAGTACAAGTGTATAGACGTCTTCTTCTTCAGTAGAGTTGGTGGTGTTAGAGTGTGATGATCTTTGTAGACCTCCAAGAGCTTCCATGGTGAGCTGTGAAACCCTAACGTTTTTTTTTTGATTCTATGAAACCTTAACGTTTGATTCACAATTCATGAACTATTTTTCTCCGGAATCATACCAGTAGGGGTGTTCACCCTGGCCTACGCTTTCGTCTTCCAACCCGATTTTTTGTGGAAAAATTTTTTCTTCACCTTCCTTTTTCAATCAAGTGTGGTATTCTTATCCGATTAATCAAAAAGTGGAACTATTTAATAGCCAAAACAGTAACTGTACAAAATAAACCAAAAATTTTGTTTCGGGAACCAAAGCATCAGGTCTAATAAAAGCATAAGCCAGAAACATCTCCCCAAGCCAAAAGCATGATATAGAGAATATCATGCATGAAAATCGCCAACAACCCTCCATAAAAGCATCTCCTACACAAGGCAAAAACCAACAGGAACCCACCATGAAACGCAAGAGAGATGAAGAAGAAATTAGGAAAAGCAACCAGCGAAATCCAAAGGCCATCAAGAAAAGTGCAAAAGAAAGCCCAAGGAAGATAACCCCAAGTCTCCCCATGCATCTGATACATCTGATACAACAGCTCCGACTTGAATGGCCACTGAAACCAGAGAACACCCAGCACAAACAAAATCCATAGAATCTACATCCACATCTCTGTCCCCCACAATGTATTTTATTTCATGATTCCTCAAAACCACCCCTCTTAATTATGTATAAATATGACTTTTCTTTTGTGAAATGCTTAATTGTTAGAATGTGAAAACATGTGACTTTTCTTTTGTGGAATGCTTAATTGTTGGAATGTGAAAACATGTGACGTCTCAAAAAGTATTTTATAAGAATCTCAAAAATTATAAACAAAAATATTTTCCAAATTGTGGGTCTGTAGGAAGTTTTGGTTTGAAGGGCACTGTTCACGTCATTATTCACGTGACTGTTCATGTGCCTTTCCAACTGCTATTTAGCAGCTTTAGGCCCTCAGATCACATAAAATCTGTTACTTAGTAGAAATTTAGTCATAAGATCACAGGCCCTAAGATCACAAACTAATGACTACAAAACAAGCCAATGACTGCATCATATACCATCACATTTTTTGCTCTCAACACAAGAAGACACCTCTAATCATTACAAACCCAAAAAGAGATTTACACATATCCATTGTATCAAAAAACAAAGTTGCACATCATATCAACATGGCTGTTAACTCTCATTACAAACCCAAAAAGAGAGTTACACATATCCATTGTACTAAAAAAATAAAAGTTGATCATCATACAACATGGCTGCTTTTTGATTTACTCTTCCTAAATGGCAATTTTTCCCTTCGATTATGAATGAAAAAGGCTTTAGTTGAATTTACAGTATTTGAAGTTGCTCTAGTGGTTGAAGCTTGAAGTTGTTCAAAGCAAGACCTTCATGCAGGTGATTGGCTTGTTGTTACTACTTGGCTCCCTCCTGGGATTGCTTCGCTTGTTGCTACTGATTGGCTCCCTGCTAGTACTGCTTGGTTTGCTTCTACTAATTGGCTCCCTGCAACTGCTTGACTTTCTCTAGATTGGCTTCCTTCAGCTTGTAGCCCTTCTCCTTCTGTCAATGCAGTAGTGCATGTCCTCCTGTTATGCCCATTCTTACCACATCTCCTACACTTAAGTGATACCAGCCCAGTTTTTCTCAACTTATGTGGCTGATGTTTATTATTCACCTCATCTGGTTCCTTCCTCCGTAATTTTTTTGGCCTACCAGGTTGTCTTCTGTTCAAATGAGGCAATACTGGGGTAAGTCCACTTTTAGGCCACATCTAATGTCCATTAATTGGGTTGATAAGTGGTTCATATGCCTGCATAAATGCCCCTTTCTTCTAGTGTCTAGTAACATAATCTTCTGGCAGTTGACCCCTATTCTGAATAGAAGCAATGACATGTGGGCATGGGATTCTTGTCAAGTCTCCATTTCCTACATGAGCATGTCTTCTCTTTCAAATCAACACAATATTGATCTTCATTCATACCCCTCACCTCAAATTTTAACTCACCATGCCAATCAACAATACAACCAAAAATGTCACCTTTCCATTTCTCCAACCTCTTCTGAATTTTAGGGCATATATTTCCACTATAACTCCTAGCACATTCCCTCCTCCTTACCATTCTTTGGATTAAGTAGCATCTAATCCATTCTAGCATTTCCAAGATGGGCTTATCCCTTGCTTCCACAATTGCCCCATTAAAGGTCTCACATAAATTGTTTAACAAAATGTCACACTTTGGTTCTACTCTAAAATGTGACCTACTTAGGTACCTTGGTGGCTCATTGGCCAACCACTCAAAAGCCTTTTCATCTTCTTCTTTAACTAGTTGCATCCCAAAGTCAAATTCTGGAATGTGTGTTGCCCTAGCACATTTCCAGAATTTCTTCCTAATACACAAACCCTTAAACTTTCTCATGAAATTGTTTAGCAGATGCCTAGCACAATGCCTATGTTCTGATCCAGGTAGGCTCTCACTCAGTGCTGGAAGCAAACCCTGTTAAATAAGAGGAAAAAAATCAGTACATAAAAAAATAAGTATCTTCTGCTTGTCAGTGATAACGGTCCATTGGTTTTGGTTCTGGTGATTGATGCCCAAGTCAGTGGATAGTATTGATAAGAATCATGCCCATGATTCTTTCATCTCAATCTCAACAACACAATATGCAATAAGAAACATAGAATCATTGGCATCAATACCAACTACTGTCAATAACTGTCCACTGTAGGCTCCTTTCAAGTGGCAATCATCTAGTCCAACTACTTTCCTGCACCCTTCCAAAAATCCTCTCTTACATGCTGCAAGACAAATATATAACCTTTGAAATCTAGGTTTACCTGTTTCTTCATCTGCATGAGCATCTAAAACAACTGTCAAACCAGAATTAGCCCTCCTTATTTCCTCAGAATAATCCCATAATCTACCATACTGTTCAATGTCACCCCCATGTATCAATAGCATTGCCCTTTTCTTTGCTCTGTATAATTGATTCTTTGTTACATCAACATGTAAATCTTGCCTAACCCTCTTTTTAAAAGCTTTTATAGGCCAACATGGGTTGATTCTCAGCTCGTCCAGATACTTCAATGCAATCATCTTTGAGTTCACATTTCTATTAGTGTAAGTCTTCCCATATGTGTGCTTGCTAATGTATGTCTTTATTTGATATGTTTTCTCACCATGCACTCTAGAAGCATAAACAAGCCAACTACAGCCCTCTTGACATTGTGCCCTTACCCTTCTCTTATCATTTTTGACCAACTTGAAATTTCTCTGATTTTTAATTGCATGTTGTCTAATAGCAGCCTTGAGCTCCTCAGATGTACCAAATAACATACCTAGCTTAAATTCTGGGTTTCATTATTTTTGTTTTCCCTAAACACTTCAAATTTTGGTTTTTTTTCTTGCATCAGTCTCTCTATCAAATGAACTACAACTGCTTACAATGTCCTTAGAATCACCATCTGAGTCATTTAGGTCTAAGTCATGCCTTATGTCTATTACTGTTGTTTTTTGGCTGTTACTTTTCAAACCAGTCCATTCAGTTTCATTATCAACACAATTCTCATACAACATGTTATCATACTCACTTTCATAATCACTATCAACCAAATCTTCATATTCACTGCATTCAGATTCTGATGCTACCCCGTCCCCTATGCCATTGTCATCAATTGGGTGATCACCATCAACAGAATGATTGTTTTTGCTTGTAGATGATCCAGTCTGACTCTCCAGTAATTTTATACCTCCTATATGTTTAAAATATACTTGAGTTACCCTGTTTTTATGCAAATGATGTGACATATCCAATACATGTTCATCACTACTCATATGTACTAGCCCTTTGTCCAAATCCAACCTAGGAAGTTTGTAGTAAAATCCAATATATGGAGCATAACCAAGAGTATAAGCTATATCATCCATTTCAATGAGCGATCAGTTCACAATCACAGTCATCTATGTAATTTATTTTGCCCCCAACATAAGCTTTGTTTGGACTCTCTATAAATTGACCATTGTGGTGAACCTCCATTGAGAAAAGTGAAGAATCATGGCCTAATGGTTTCCAAAAATAAGTAAATATAAAATTCATACTATAAAATTCATATTGCATAAACAAGTGGTTTCCAGCAACCACATAAACCATAAAATATTGCAAAAAAAAAAATTTGTTTTGCATAAAAATATCTGTTTGACAGCATCAAGACCATTTTATATTCAGTTGCACCCATGAAACTGAAACCCAAAACTATAAAAAGTCACCACATACCGTAATGGGAAACATCGTATGATCCTGCTTGATTCCCTTTCTCCTCCCTAATGCAACGGACCATCTTTATAATATGATTCCCACTCAAAGAAGATGAGGAAAAAGTTAATCACTTTTGTAGTTTGCCCTGATGAACACTGGACATTGTGCCCTAAGTTGGAGTTCTCACCATTGTTGTCATTAAAATGGAAGTGAAGAGGCAATTCATCACAACCTTTGACTGGCTAAGCAGGAGACGTAGGGTGCAATGTCCACTTTGCCCCTCACGTGAATGGCACATGGAGACGGAGCCGGCAAAAAGCAAACGGCGTCTGTGGTTGGGACCAAAATAAATCAACGTGAATACTTTGGGGACCAATTTAATGCAATTGAAATGTTGGGGACCAAAATAAGATAACGTGAATAGTTTGGGGACCGCCGGTGCAAATAACCCAATAACATCCATCTATTCAACAGTACAATAAATTAAAAACATTAAAATCTAAAACAACTATAACAACAATTACAATAAAACATAAAAAAAAATATGAATATTATTCATCATAATTGTTACACAAATACAATAACAATTATTTTAAATTTAAACTATATAAAACACATTAAAATCATAATTGTTCCAATAGATCACCAATTCACCACATGATCAAAAAACAAGTCCATATTTTCACAATTCAAACATCCACAATAATAATAATGTTATAATATAAATTATACCACACAAATACTCTTATAATTACTAAAAAAAAATATAAAAAATTTAAATATATTTTTTTACGAGTAGGATAGGGTAGGAATGCGAAAATTGATGGGTATTCTGCATTCATTCTCGGAAGACAAAAAACTCTTCTGCATTCCTACCCGATTTTTTAGACTAGCCGTTCAGTAAGGTAGGATAGGATCGAGTAGATAAAAAATTACAGCCAAAAAATATTAGAAATGGGATTTTCCTAACACAAGCTTTTGTGGCGTTGGTATACGTGTAATCTTGGAAGATAATAATAACAAAGATGAGTTGTAAAATCAAACGTTTTCGTCAATCCCTTAGAATCAACTCATAAGAAATTTATCCTCATGAATACCCTTAGTATGAATAACTTGACTTTGATCAATCAAACTAAACAGAGAATTAATCGAAATGTGCATAAACTGATCCAAATATTCTTGATCGATAAACAAAAAAATATATATATTGATACACGTGTGACCGATGAGGTGGTATTACAGTATATTGAATATGTCTCATAACTAGTCTGTTTGATTCAATCTGAATTCAATAAATTTTATTTTCAAAGTTAATATTCAAATTTATTAAAATTGGATATTTGATTCAATCTCAAAAACTTCATTAGTGTTAATTTTAATAAGATGGTGGCAGAATTTCAAATTAATTTCATCAAATAATCACTAAATTACATGATATATTAAGCCCATCTTCAATACTAAATTAGCTTAAAATTTTGAGTGTTTTCCTTTTATTTTCTAATAAAAACGTGTTTACCATAGACTAACATGTTCGTAGAGCTATGATTAGACCTGGATTTAAACAAGTCAAAGTCAAGTTTAATGGATATAATAGTCAGGATTTTCAGTTTTGGTTAATACAAATTCTTTGGGTGCAGCGTAGTGTTGGCTTGGATAGTATGAGACTCTCATGATGAAAAAGATCTCTCTGAGTAGCTTTTGCTCTTCTGCCCATTGGTGTCTTTATGTCCCTGTATTTCAGTCTTTATGTCCCATCTGTTCACTCTCTTAATCTTCAGACCTCTAACTTTGAGCTTGTATGGCTAATAATTACACTCTCAATATATTTTTTCAATTATTTCATACAAGCAATACGTTAGAGATTTGAGTGCAGGAACAAGTCTTTCAGAAGATGTGGGTGGGGTTGTCGACCAGTTGCCTCTCCCAAACCCGCGATATGGAGGATGGCTTGTGCACTAATTATGACAAAGTTTCCCATTGACACCATGCAGTTTCAATATATATTGGGTCTTGGTCAGTTTGAAACTGATTTTTTTAGGTAATAAATTATTGGAAATGGAATCTTAGAGATAAAGTGTATGACAGAGTGAGGCACAGATTAAGTCACTCTCTTAAAATAATTCGCGTCATTTTATAAAAGAACCACCTTTCAATTTTGTCCAGAAACTTATGTAGTAAAAAAGAATATAGTAGATATTTAGATTATATATTTTTATACTGATTTTGTAAATAAATGTATATATATATATATAAAGAGAGAGAGAGAAAAAAAAATATTGGTGTTTATATTCTGTAATCTTATATTTAATCAGATAATAACTATGAAAATTAAATAAATAATAATTGTTGAAAAATTAGCCGTTAGAATATTTGTTATTCAAAAATTGAATTTTTAATATAGGAGTTATGACAAAAAATAATTAAATAAGTCAGGGAGACCCGCTATCCGGGTGTGAACTAGATTAGTCGGTGCGCTTCGTAAAATATTAGAAACCCATTATCTCCTCCGCTTGTCTCACTCCTGCGCACGTGAGAGTCTCAAAGTCTTAATTTAACTCAAAAGCTAGATAACACTAGAATATATATACTCTAATACTTTTAAAAATTTAATCGATGTAATATTGAATTCTCACATAAAAAACACTCTTTTGTTTAAAATACTCTAACAATACTCCTTTTTAGGTAAAAAGTTGTTGTTTTTAAGAAAAGTTTTGCAAAAAAAATCCGAATTAAAAAAATTCACTAAAATCGTTTGGGGTATTCTTTAAAAATTTGAAAAAAATTAAAAAAATCCATTTGTAGTGACTTTCTACCTTTTTGTCAAAATTAAAAAATAACTACATGTATGTAGATATTATGTATAAGTTCCCAAAATATGAATTTCAATTTTTTTCACGCCACTAATAATATTTTATGAACATAATAAACTAAAAATTGATGTGGGACTCGTGACAAAATTCCAAAAAATCAAAAAAAAAAAAAACTCATAAAATCAACTTCTTGAATTAACTTAAATAAGTCTTTTTCGGTATAAAAAAATGTTGTATAAGCTGTTAAAAAAGTCAAAGTCAAATGAACATGATTTATTTTACGCAAAATTCTTAAAAACTATTTATTTAAGCTAGCTCAAACGAGTCTATTGTCTTATTTGGTAAATAGGTTGATTTTGCCTACAAACATGTTTAGCCTTATTGGATGCTTGGCCTTGCTCATCTAAAGTTAACAAGGAGTGACATATTTTGCATCTTTAAACTATGGTCCGGAATCATTTTAGTCCGTTTATTAAATGTTTATATTGTTCCATCAACCATTTAATTGGTTTCACATTACAATAAAATTATTTGAACAAAAATAATGTCCACATGTCATAAGATTCAAAGACGAACTGATACAATTTTTCATCTAATTTGTAATGAACATGTATAGTTGGGATAACGTGAAGGGAATAATCACGGTTAGAGATGCGATGTATGCAACGGAATAGTAGTTGATGGGATAATGTGAGCATGGGACATAGGTGAGGGAGTAAAAGCATAATTTGACTCCTTTTGGGTTCTAAGTTGCTTATTATTCATTACAAAGAGAGTTAGATTAGCTAGTGAGGTTGAGCATTGCAAAGCCTCTCATTGGGACAAACATCTTCTCAATGCAAAGGTGGACATCCCCAGAATTCATTCTGAATAGGACCAGTAGCTAGTCCTACTTCTTGAGCAGCTGAGACATTAAACCAGTAATATTTGACTGAATTCCTTGCCAATTTTTTAGGAGAACTTTCTCTCGAGTATATTTTGATGTTACCAGCATTTGAAGCAATTAGATCCATCTTGTAAAACCTTCTTCACCCTTGTTCTAAAAATAGAGCCCCACGACGCTAGCGCCGTGAACTTCAAAAACAACGGGCGTTTTGTCGAATTTCTGCATAAGAATGTGGCTCGTTCAATAGCTAATGTGGTTAGACATTAGGATTAAACCAATCCATTGCAGTGAAGTGATTACCTTACAAGAATATTGCCTTTTGGTGTTGTGGGAACATTAAAATCAGGTGAGCTAATGGAATTCCAACTTATCTAACTAAAATTTAGAATTTCCCAAGCAACATCGTATGGGGCTGTGTCCTATGAAAGAACCATTTGTGAATGTGAATTCTAGCCAAGTACAATGGTCTGAAAATGAGGTCTCGTGGTTGATGGAGGGTGGATTGGCCTAGTGTCGTTCAAGTTTGAGTAGGATTGTTCATTATAGATCATGGATTTGGGAGGTTCCATGGTAACTTGGTAAGGGTAGGATGACTAAGAGAAAGTTGAGGATGTGGAGGTGAATTTGGAGACAGAGTATGGTTGTTTGGGACGTCTTTGAGATAGGTGTCGGTTATTCTTGTGAAGAAGTTAACTAAGATGGTAACATTTTGAGAGGTTCAGGTTGCTGGATGGTTGTTGTGGCGGACCAGGTTGCAGGGGCGTGGAAGCACAAGCACAATGTAATGAGAAGAAACCCACCAGTTGACTTTCAAAAACTTTAATCTGTTAACAGCAGTGTGAGGAAGAAGAGAAAGGGGGGTGTGGGGGGAGCGGTGAATGATCTCCTCTAATCAAAGCATTGGTCCAACTACAACATTTAGACAATGAATTAACAATTGCTGTCCAAGCCACTCCAACATAAGTGCAGATTGTCGTAGAAAACTAACTAGATGGAATGATAAGGTGAAAGCAAACATAAGTGGAATTTTTGTTAAGTAAAACATCAAAGACTGATATTAGCTTAAGCATTATGTCTATCTGTCAAGCCAAAAGGACAACAATTGGGATTGGGGAACCCTCCAACCCGAAACATCCCCAGCATCATTAAAAAATAACGTTCTTCCGAAACAACAACAACAAAAAAAAAATTTCTTTTCTTCATAGCATTATCAGCCAAAGGAAAGCGGTCTTGGAGTGCCCTGCCATGGAGGAATGCTTCTTTTACTGGTGCTTTCATTTTTTTTTCCATTGGAAGCAGCGAAGTTGGAGAGTGGAGTCCTTCAGGATGCCATAACTAGCCAACTTTAGACCATCCTCTAGTGGTTTTCCAAGATACACAATAGTCTGGTGGTTAACTGGAATGCCCACTTTATCAAAAATAAGGTTCTTCACATCTCTGATAGTGTCCAGTAGGTTCACATCAAGAGTTGTGGTTCCCCCATTCCATCTCTTAACAAAAATCTGAAATGAGGGAGGTGACATTTTTAAGACAGATTCTTCTTTGATGTCGTAACACCATAAAGATATTGAATCTTCAAGTAGCCTTCCTTCATATATTAGACTCTGACCACTGACAGAGAAACCAACCATGCTTCCAACTATTGCCTTGATATCACAGACAGTGGACCAGACCTTAACTTCTAGTTTCATGATCTTTCCAGTTGGCATTTCTACAGAAAATGACAACACATCTCTAGGATTGAAAACTAAATGAAGGGTTGAATTTTCCTGCATTCTGATAGAGGCCAATGGCATGTAATCTTCAAGTAGCTTACCAGCATAGATGAGGCTGTACTGCTTCTTGCACATCACCCCTTTTGCTTCAATCAGGGATTTTAAGTGTTGAATGGTATCATGTGTCTTTGCTTCGACCTCAATTGTTCTTTGCTTTGACGGTATATTGACAAACAGTTTCAATCCAACCGGATTTTGAGTAACAAGATGGAGAGTTGAGTTTTCCTGAATGCCATAATCAACTAACTTTTGGTCATCCTTGAGCCGTTCGCCAGTGAAAAACAGCTCCTGAAGATTTTCCGATATGCTTTCCTTGTCACACAACAACGCTTTAACATTCCTAATAGTCTCGGATCTCTTAACTTTAATGGCCACAGTTTTGATGATTTTCAAGTACATGTTTATCTGCAACAAAACATTATTAGGAACAAAAGAGCACTATTGAAGAAGATTAATTCAGGACTAATAAGAACAACCCTGATTTGCTATAATGGTGACTAACAGATTAAACTGAGAAACTATATTTTGCTGCAGTTTATATATCTGTAATGGAAAATTATCATCAAATTATCCTAATCCACTCGGACAATGAGCATACATAGCTATGCCTATAAGTCTCAAGTACACTTCTTTGGGGGCAGGGGTGATGAGGTTGAAGAAATCCATGCTCTTGCTGGAAGCTTTATTAGTTTTAATACCTCTTGGGTTCGGAGATCTTGTAATGAGGTAGCCCATAGCTTGGCTAAATACGCTATAAATGTTTCTGATTTTGTTGTATGGAGAGGAGGTTGTCCAGATTTTCTGGTTACTCCCATCCAAGCTGCCAATGGTTATTTTTAATATATGGAAGAATTATCGTTTCGTATCAAAAAAACAAATAAACACCATTGTTCATAGTTGTTGTTATGAGATTTAACATCATCTTCACACACTAACACCTACACAAGTTGGGTGGCAGCCAAGAGAGAGAGAGAGAGAGAGCAATTATATAAAATCAACTGAAGAAGTTCTGCAATTATTTAACATCAACTGAGTCCAAAACAATAACCCAAGTGATGATGGACAATAAAGATGGAAATTTTGTTTGATCTCTTTGCTATGTCTTGTTCTCTCATGAACCAAACGCAAATAAAATGCAAAAATGACTTGATAAACGAAGATTAAACAAAGATGGGGTGATATAAAAAGGTAGTTTACATATAATGGAAAGCTAAAAGGAATAACAGTAGTAATAGTAGTAGCAGTAGTAGAGAGAGAGAGAGAGAGACCTCTACTTCTTCAGTTGGGTTGCTTATGTTGCTGCTGTTTGATGACATTTCTCGACCCGGACGAGCTTCCATGGCCAACTATGAAACCCCAAAGCGATTTCAAAAGACTTTTAATCTGCTTGATCATACCAGAGCTCCACACATATTGAACTTTCCCAAAGAGCCAAACACTACGCTTTATCCAAGTATGCTTAACACCAAAGGAATCTCCGCCCATTCCTAAATTTAGACTCAAATTTAAATTTAAATAAAAAAATTTAAAAAATTTGCTAAAATCCTTAACTCAACACATATATTAAATTAAAAAAAATTCATTTTTTTACTCAAATAAAAACAGACTCAAATCTTTAATTATGAAATTTTAATATTTTTTAAAAATTCAATAGTCATTCTTACTCCCATTTAAATTTGAATTTACTCTTATTTAAATTTGGATATTTCTTTCTTTAAATTTGAGTTTATCCATTAGAATCTTTTACATTAAATCAAGTTTTTTACTCAAATATTAATTTAAATTTAAGTCATGGTGAGCATCTCTAACTCTAAATTTGAGAAAAAAGTTTATTTGGTATATAGAGTATTTTAATAGATAAACACAAATATCTACTCAAATGTTTTTTTAAAAAATTTTATTGTCCTAAAACTCATTTTTTTGTGGCATCCAAATCATAATATTTGATAGAAACTTTCATATATCTCTCCACAAATGGGTAATTCAAAAAAAAAAAAAAAGAATATGTATACAACACTACCAAAACCACCATAGAATTCTAAAATTGTTTTAATTTTTTATAATTTTTTTATAAATCTAGATAAAGAAAAAAAAACTATTTTGACATGGGTTTAATCTGAAGAACACAAAAACAAACGTTTTTAACAAAAATTGAAGATTGAAGAAATAAAATGACGAATTTCTAAATTCGTGAATAGTGAAGGTTTATAATTTCATGAAAAATCAATGACCTAAAATTGTACTATAGATAATGTTTAACTCGAAAAAATCAAAGAAAAATTTGTGAAAGCTTCAGCGGTGATCGGCGATGAAAGCAGCGTAATAGAGAGAGAGAGAGAGACAAGAAGAGGTAGAGAACAAGTCGTCAAAGAAATCTTTAGATAAGTTATAAAGTTAACAATAAAAATTTTGTATAGAATTTGAGTTTACTTCAATTTGGGTTCAGAATAAGTTTTGTCTTGATTTGGTATAGATTTGAATTCAAGGTTGGAGAAATTTTTTGAGCTATTTTGACTCAAATTTAAATTTGAGTCAAGATTGGAGATACTCTAAAATGTTCTTATATTTATAACAATTGGATTAACATTAAATTTTAATATTTAATGAAACTTATGGTTAATTTAATGACTATAGTGAATTAGATCTATAAATTATATTAATAAATTATGTCTTAATAACATTATCCTTTATTTTATTTTTTGGCATCGATTTAGGAATTCATTATGCAAAACTTCATCATTCTTAAAATTAAATAGCCAAATTTTAAATTCAAAATATTTAAATTTAGAGTCTATCTCTGTCTCCATTGGACAACAGGGTTATTCAAGGCTGATATTGATATTGACCTTAGCTTTAACTCTATTTTAAAGTCCAAATGACCACATTTTGTGAACTCTCCAGCACAACATCCTTCAAAACGGTAAGAAGGGGAAAAAAAAATGGTACCCAATCCATAAAAATCATATTTATAACAATCGTTGGAAAAAATAAAAAAATGTTATTAATTTAAAATAAATTATATTTTATACCCTTAAAGGCTCAATTCTATGTGATATTTGAATTATCGATTGAAAAATTCAACTTGTTACATTTTAAGTCACAATTCGATTAAGTACTAAAAAAAAGCATACTCAATATACAAGCCTCTCGTTATTGTAGGATTTAGAGAAGGTTAGATGTACGCAATCTTACTTTTATAAACAAAGAGACTGTTTCGCGACTCGAATTCGAAACAATTTTTCTGTTGTGCCAAGGCCCTAATTAAGAATTAAGTTAGATTAAGCAACCTGCAATATATAATTTGTGTTTTTCAAATTGTATGTGCTGAATCATCTACTTTGGATTTTAGCCCTAGATAGATTTTCTCCGACAACTAAGCCTGTCAATTTGGTTGAATTATTCAAATCAGATTTGAAAAATTGATATGAAATTCACTCAATTACTAGCGGCTCATTCCGTGCGATGCGCCGAATTATGATTCTTATCTTTTTTTCTTTTTTTTTTTCACTCTATCAATTGAAAAGTTAGATAAATAAATATAAAAAATATTATGCCCGACTAAAATAATATTTAAAAATTTAGTGACTAATTATGGGAGAGTTGAAGGGTGGCTACAAAAAGAGACATGATAGGAGTTGATTGGAGGGGACCTTAGGTTTTGAATTAAAAAATTCAGAATTCTAAAAAAATAGAAAAAGGGGAGGGAACCCTCATTAATATAGATAGATAGATAGATAGATTCGATTCAAAGAATTTTATTTCAGAGTTTATATTCAATTTTTTTAAAATAAGATATTTGATTCAATCTCAATAACTTAATTAGTGTTAATTTTAACAAATTGTAACCAAATTTTGAATTAATTTCATCAAATAATCACTAAAATACATGATATATTAAGAAATATACTAATATAATATCTGAATTGGACAATAGTCAAATCGAATCCTGATAAACCCCAAAGCCGAATCAATGAAGTATGTTATAATGGGTTTGGGTTTAATTTGAATAATCAATTAAAAGTGAGAGGCATATTTGTTACACTAACAATTCTAGAAACATCTCAGTATCGATATAAAATCAACAAGTTTAGACTTAATTTTAACAAGTTCGAGTGGTAAACAAATCACCAAGTTGGAGCCGCTTAACAAATGGGTTGTTACAAAATTCAGCTACACACGCCATGAACTTTGTTAAACACGACATGAATTCCATTGTATATGACTATTAATGTATCTAGTATTGGTTAAATAAATTTTAATAAGACACAACTTCTATACTACATAAATCCGATACGATATGACTCATTATTTATCCTAATTTTGGTTGAACTTGGAAGCTAGTTACTTGTTCTGGCATTATATTCCTCCAAATCCTCACATCCCTGTTCGCTAATGTAAACACACATGGTATATAAGATCCACCCTATATTACCAGAAAAGTTATTTTCGATACCATGTATTTACGTTTCATCCATTAATATGAGACACGTAGTATTTTATTATATTATTTTCACCATCAACGATTACAAACAAATTAAAACAAAATCAATGATTCACAACAAATTTCAATACGATATCATATTATAGTACAATCCATATAAGATTCATCCTAGTTTGATACACACGTACTTCTAAGGTTGTACCCAACAAAGCCTTCTAATTCCTTCTCCAACTATGCTACAAACCTTCCAAACTTTCCTTCTCCAACAGGGATTGTGCTTTTGCCCATTAATCCTCTATATATTCACCTCATCAAACACATATCTGTCACACACAGTTCTCTCTCTCTCTCTCGATATGGAATTTTTAGGGATGACTAGTGCACTATTACTAAAGAGTGGTTGGCATAGTCTCTCTATAGATATCATGGAGATGATCGTAAAGCGATTAACTTTAACTGATCGCATTCGAATGATTAGTGTTTGCAAGCCCTGGAGAGTGCTTCTTATGAACCAAGAAATCCGAAAACCAGTTGAGATTCCATGGCTAATGCTTCCCCAACGCCAACTTGGTAATCACGTAAGTTTTTATAACATGAATGATGAAAGAGTTTATAACCTGAAATTGCCAGAGTTTGCACATAGAGGGTGGTGTTGTGGATCTTCCAAAGGTTGGTTGGTCATGATCACGGGATCAAAATTCAACCTGAATCTTTTTTTATTAAATCCAATTACTGGAGCCCAACTTCGACTTCCTTCCCTTTTGACTATCCCATCTTTCAAAAAATTTGTGGATCATCAATTACCAAAGTTCCGCACTTTCATTAACATGATTGAAATTTCTTCTGTTAATGCTGAAGAATGTATAGTTGCAATAATATGTAATGACTGCAAGGCATTGGTATTGAGTCGACCAGGGGAGAAAAGATGGAACATCTTCCATGGTGATAATCAAATCTACGAGGACATATCATTTCGTAACAATGTGTTTGATGTCTCAATTTCAGGCGAAGAGAGTCGTGCTGCAATTTGCACAATTAAATTGACAGATTGTGAAGTGATATTGAGATTGATCCCGTTCCTTCACATGGGTTATCTAGATGTGACTGAAATTGCGATCTCCGAGCTTGAGCACTTGAGGGTTTTCGAGAAAATAGCTGCACAAAAATATTTAGTAGAGTCCGACAGTGAATTATTGATTGTTCATCGGATCAAAGATTATTTTGCATTGAAGGATGATTACTGGAATCACCATGAAGATAACCCCAAGCTCTTTAGATACAGCCAGACAAATGGATTTCAAGTATACAAGAACAATCCTAACAAAGGTCATTGTGATAGGTTAAACAATTTAGGTGATCATAGAGTATTGCTTTTGGCAAACAGCAATTCATTATCGTTATCGGGCAAAGAATACAATGAGATCCATGGAAACTGCATGTATATTGCATCGTTGTATTTTCCAACCTTTGACGGGCATGATCCAATTGTGTGTCATGAATCCGGTGCGTTCTACCTAGAAGAAGGAAGGATTCGACGTCCAATTCCGAGTCTTCAGTTTGGAGAAGAGATGTTATGGTTTACACCAAATTTATAGTAGGGGGTATGGAAAATTTCTTACTACTGTCATGTAACCAAGTTGTAGTGTCTGGTTGAGAATTGATGAAACAATGACCATCTTCAATTTATGCTTTTAAGACTTTATAAATGCAAAAGATTTAATGTTTACATGTCCATATTTGAATGCTACCGGCCAGTTCTACGACTTAATCGTGACTAAAGGATTAATTTTTGTACCATATCAAAAATTACGACTTAATCGAGCAAGGTTATGACTGAATCATTTTGTGCAATTTTGGTTTTTTTTTTACTCAATCATATTTTAATGGCACTATTAGCAATGTTCATGGAAATATTACTGTTGTTAGGTAGTAACAAGAAAGAGAGAATTTTGTTTAATTTCCTTCCATATAATGAAACTAATTTTTTTTTATCCAACGGTCAGGAATGTCCGGGATAACTTACGCGCACCTCGACTAATTTCTTCGTCAGACAGATCAAAGCAGGTTAATAATGAAACTCATTGGAAAATAGAAGGAAAAATAGATCATATTTAGTTGAAAATATAAAATACCAATATTTTCTACGCAAGAACAACATTGATTCATAACCAAAAGATTTTTTTTTTTTTTTATGATATTGAATAATGAATATATATTTGTCTCTCTCCACTTGTTGTAAAATACCCATCTCTATAAAAATTCTATTTTTTTTCTTTTTCTCAATTAGTTGTTCGACCTGCAATAAATAACGACGTTGGATATTTTCTTTTTCTTTTTCTTTTCTTTTTTTTCTCGTCTTGAATAGCTGTAATTTTTTGCTATTCTGATGAGAAAATTGAAAAGTTAGAGCGGTCCACACTGGTTAGATAAAGTAACGCGTTAGGGATTAAGGGTGGTGTTGTATTTGGACCGTGGCGAATTTGTGTTGAGTATTAACCAATCATATTTCGATTCATTAAAAAAATTGTGTCAAATATTTCGGCATCAACCAAACTTATTTAGTAATCATATCACGTATTTCCCATAAACCAAAATTCAATTGATTTTACGGTAGGAAAAACAAGTTAAAAAATCATATAAATTTATAAGGACTCATACAGTGCCTAATCATCAAATCAAGAAAAAAAATTAGGGAAAAAAATTGATAGTTTCATCGTATAGTGCCACTAAAATGTGTAAATCGCATCAAAATTAGGTTATTGATGTTTGACACAAATCTGACTCATTTACTATAAACTTCATTATAGAATGGAACAATCGGAAAATGTAATTTAGCAAAAAAAAAAAAATGCCGGAATATAGGGAGAATTACATTTTACACCCAAAAAAATTTAATAATTTTAAATTAAAACTTTCAAGATTAGATTTTTCACATTTCATCTTTAATGTGTTAAAAGTAATGCAATGTTGTGATGTCGTTAGCTTCTATTACTCATTCCATCAAAAATCAGCACATTTACGTTGGATAGAATAAGCAATGGAAGCTAATGATAAGGTTATATTACAATACTTTTAATACAATGAGAGTAGAATATAAAAAATCTAATCTCTCAAGGGTACAAATTGAGAAATCCTAATTTGTTGGGTTAAAAAAAAAAAATCCTATACTTTGAGTTATTTGCACGAAATCTTCTCAAAGTTTTAATTGTTGTACTAAGCTCCTCTCAACTCACAAAAATACAGTGCAAAAATGAATGAACAGTACTAATTTAATGGGGCGTGTGAATCACGTGCTACCGAGCCCACCTAGCTGAAACTCCATCACTTCTTCTTTTGGCCCTCTTTTCGAGTCTCTCTTAAATTCTTGCATATGTATGGATCATATTCAGATTTATTTGAAAAATATGTGATTATTTAGTTGTTGTTCAAGAAATTTGAAGGTTTACGGGTTCGTTGTTCAACAAACTTGAATGTTTGAGAAATCAAAATCACACATGGTGCAAAAGGTAGCAAATTAACTTTACTTTAATTTGGAGGGTTTGATTATGGATATTCTTCAATTTTTTCAAATTTTCTTTTCTAATTATGATTCCATAATTTTAGTCGATTTGTATTTTAGGATTGATAAGAAATTTTCCTAACCCCATGAATCACCGTCAATCGGCTTGAGGTAGAAGAATGGTATTGGAATGAAAATTAAACGGCTAAATTAGCATATTTTAATTTTTTTTTTTTTAAATTTTGTGACAGACATTCGCTGTGACATTTTATTTTTAAGTTGACGGGGCTTAGTGCAACCGTTAAAACTACAACAGCGTCATGTACAAATAACTCTAAGTACAGGTTTGTTTTTTTACATTTAACCATAATTTTTGGGTGATACAAAGTGCAATTCGCCTAGGACTATAGGATGGGTCCTAGTTTGATACTTGTAGGACTTCTAATTCCTTCTCCAACTAAGACACAAAAAAATTCTATATTTTTATTTTTTGTTTTAATTTTTTTCTTGGAATCCGAATTTAATTAAAATATTTTGTTTTAAATTTAATCTACGATATTTTAGTTTTCTACTTTGTGTCAACTTAGAATTTCCTAATTATTCTAGATATTTGCTTTTATAAACAGGATTGTAATTAAACAACTTTCAATGGAATACAACTTCGGATTCAGAGTTGTGTGTGTTTGGTCTTCTTTCTCCTACTAAGATTTGATTTTTGCCCATTCATCCTCTATATATTCACATCATCACACGCAGCTCTCTCTCTCGTCGTTATGGAATTTTCAGGGATGACTAGTGCACTATTACTAAATGGTGGCTGGCATAATCTCTCCATATATATAATGGAGATGATCGTAAAGCGAGTAACTTTAACTGATCGCATTCGAATGAGCAGTGTTTGCAAGTACTGGAGAGTGATTCTTATGAATGAAGAAATCAAAAAACCTGTTGAAATTCCATGGCTAATGCTTCCCCAAGGCCAGATTGACAACCAAGTAAGTTTTTATAACTTGAATGATGAAAAAGTTTATAATCTCAAATTCCCAGAGTCTGTTCATGGATGGTTTTGTTGTGGGTCTTCCAAAGGTTGGTTGGTAGTGATGACAGAATCAAAATTCAACCCGAATCTTTGTTTGTTGAATCCAATCTCTGGAGCTCAACTTCGACTTCCTTGCCTTTTAACTATCTCATCTTCCGAAAAATTTGTTCACCCTCTATCGCAAAATCGACGTTTCATTAACAAAATCGAATTATCTTCTGTTGATCTGGGAGAAGAATGTATAGTTGCAATGATCTGTGATAACCACAATGTACTAGCATTCTGTCGAGCAGGTGATGAGAGATGGAACATCTTCCAAAGTAATTATGATGAATTCTATGTTGACATGTTATTTCGTAACAATGTGTTTGATGTCATGGTTTTCAGCGAGAGTGGTGTTAAAAATTGCACCATTAAATTGACAGATTGTGAAGTGATGTTGAGATTGATCACATTCCCTTACTTGGGTTATGTAGATGCAAATCAAGTCGAGATTGTCGAGTTTGATCACTTTAGGCTTTTCAAGAAAATAGCTGTACGACAATATTTGGTAGAGTCCAACAGTGAATTATTGATTGCCCAACAAATCATGGATTGTTTTGCATTGAAGGATGATCACTGGAATCACCATGCAGATAACCCCAACCATTTTAGATATTTTCAGACAAACGGATTTGAAGTATACAAGATCAATCCCAACGATAGCCATTGTGAGAGGTTAAACAATTTAGGCGATCATAGGGCATTGTTTTTGGCAGACAGCGGTTCATTATCGTTTTCGGGGAAAGAATATAATGGGATCCATGGAAACTGCATTTATTTTGCATCATCGTATTTTTCGACCTTTGAAGGGTACGCTCCGATTGTGTGTCGTGAATCTGGTGTGTTCTACCTAGAAGAAGGAAGGATTCGACGTTGTATTCCGAGTCAAAAGATGGGAGAAGAAATGTTATGGTTTACACCAAATTTATAGTAGTGGATATGAAAAGGTTCTTATTCTAGTGTCATGTAACCAAGTTGTTTGTACCTTATGGTTGAGAATTAATGAGACAATGCCCATCTTCAATTTCTGCTGGTAAAACTTAATATTTAATAAATACATGTACATATTTCAATAACACCCGAGTTGAATCATTCTAAAGACAGTATATTATGGTTATTTTTTGATAGTGTATCAAAAGTTACTACTTAATTTCCGATTCAATCATTTTTGTTCGGGTTTTTATTTTTTATTTTTTCTTTTGACTCGAATCATATTGTAATGGCACTACTACTGCTGTTTGGCAGTAGGAAGAAAGATAGAATTTTGTTTAGTTTCCTTCCATAGAATGAAAATCATTGGAAAATAGAAGGAAAAATATATCATGTTCAGTTGAAGTTGGAAGCTAGTTACAGTAATGTAATAGCTTTTTCCACTTTTATATTCCTCCAAAACCAACCACACTGGTTAGATAAAGTATCACGTTTATAAGATTAAGGGTGGTGTCTTGTGTTTGGATGTTTATTGAATTCGTGCCGAGTATTATATAATTTTTTTTTTTTACCCGTTAAATAAATTGTGTCAAATGTCTTGACACTAACCTAACTTTTTCTATTAATCGTGTCACATTCGGGTTGACACGTATTTCCCAAAAACCAAAAATTCAAGACTACTCTGGACTAAACCAATCACTCATTGGCCTCATAAACTAAAAATGAAATCGATTTTTAAGAGGGAAAATCTATGGTATCACAAGTGGTACGGTACCAAAATTTATAACTTTTTAAGATTAAATTACAATTTTTTTAAGGTATAGGCTTACATCTCGTAAAGGCCATGATCGATCATAAAAAATTGCGATCGATGCCGAAAATTATAGCTTTCAAGGTTAAATAACAACATTCAAATATCAAGTTACAAGTCATAAGGGAAAAGTTATAACTGTTCAAGAGAAATCTATGATCGATCATGGTATTTGTGATCGATCATGACTTTCTTTCGACTAATTGTAACTTCTCATTTTAAAGGTATAATTTTATCATAAAAAAATATAACTCTTAGTACAGTATAAACAAAAATTGGCACTGTAGACTTCCCCTTTGACGGTAGCAAAAATAAGTGGCTTTTTTTCTTTCAAAAAAAAATATATATAATTTCATTATACAGTACCACTAAATGTGTCAATCTAATCAAAATTAGGTTATTTGTATTTGACACAAACATGAACCATCTACCATTCAGGTTAGCAATTTGTGTTATCCTTGAATTCGTAATAAGAACTTGTCAATCACTCACTAATTTCATGTCTTGAATTTTGGAGTTGGTCCAGTTCAAAAAAAAAAGGGTGGAATTGGGATTTCCTCTAGGAGCCAACCACTAGCTTTACAAAAAAAATTGGATCCGAATTCAATCAATTGTTAATTTTTTGGGATTTTTGCACTTTGCACCCCAAAAAAATCTTGATTTTTACTTTGCATCCTGAAATATTATTTTTCCCACATTGCACCCTAAATGTTATAAATTGGTTCCAATATGACCCTCGAACTAACATCCGTTTCAGATTCAATTAAAAATTGATGCACATGCCATCCAAGAATATGAATGGTGAATTTATATTTTTATCTAGGAGCCACACACATGGATTGCAAATTCATCAATTTTTAAGCGAATTTGAAATGGATGTTAGTCCAAGAGGCACGTTGGAATTAATTCAGGGTGCAATGTGTAAAAAATAATTTTTCAGAATACAAAGTAAGAATTGAGACATCTTTTGGGGTGTAAAGTGCAAAAAGCCCTAATTTTTTTTGTTGTAAATGTGAATTAGTGGAATTGTCTGGTATTCGAGTTTGTGCAATAAAAATGATATTTTTGAATGGGAAAAGAAATTTGGGGATGAATTTTAAACCATTAAATCAAAGTAAATGAAAATTAGATCAATTTTGATTATTATTTTGTTTTTATAAGTTGATAATTCAATTTTTTAGTTATAATATTTAAATAGATATTTATATAAATTCGCATAGGATTATAGTTTAATCAAATGTTGATAAATCCAATTCTAAATCTGTGAAGTATGATTTAATGCATTTGGGTTCAAATTTGAATAATCAATTAAAAGTGACAAGTGATTTAATTTGGGTAACAACTCTAGACATGATTCACGAGCATACACAATCAATATTGAGTTAGTGAGTTTAGAGTTAATTTTGCTAATTCAAGTAATAAATTAGTAGTCTTGTTGGACATGGACAGATATGAATCCGACTACACATATCATGAATTTTGTTAAACACGATGATGTATGTAGTACACGAACCTAATTGTATAATATGGATCTAACTAAGCTACTAAAAGATTAGATTATTTTTATGATACATATGTAACGGAATCAAAATTCAACACGAATCTTTTTTAACTAAATCCGATTTCTGGAGAACAACTAGTAATTCCTTCCCTTTCAACTACCCCCTCTTTCGAAAACTTTATTGGCAGGCTACAAAAGACCCAAAGTTTCATTGACAGAATTGAACTATCTTCTGTTGATGCTGCACAATGTGTAGTTTCAGTGGTATGTGATGACACCAAGGTATTGGCACTCTGTCAACCAGGGGACGAAAGATGGAACATCTTCCAAGGTGATGAAATCTATGGAGACATGTTATTTCATAACGAGGGCATTCAGTGTCATTATTGCCAGTGACGAGAATCGCGTTGCAATGTGTACCATCAAACTATCAAATTGTAAAGTGACATTGAGATTGATCTCATTCCCCTTTTTAGGTTATCTAACTCCAAATGGAGTCGAGATTGTTGAGTTTGAGCACTTTCGAATTTTCAAGAAAACAGTTGGTCAACAACATTTAGTAGAGTCCAACAATAAATTATTGACTGTTCAATAGATCATGGATTGTTTTACATTGAAGGATGACTATTGGGATCACCATGATGATGACCCCAATGTTTTTAGATATTTTGAAATAAGCGGATTTGAAGTATACAAGATCAATCTTAACAATGGCCAGAGTGGCAGGTTAAATTAAAGAATTTAGAAATCATAGTGTTATTTTTGGCAAGCAGTGGTTCATTATCCTTTTCGGCCAGGGAAAGCGATGGAATCCGTGGAAACTGCATTTATTTTGCATCATCCCATTTTTCAACTTTTGAAGTGCATTTGCCGATTGTGTGTCGTGAGAATCCGGTGTGTTCTACTTAGAAGAAGGAAGAATACGACGTTCTCTTCCAAAAGCAATACTGATTTTGCATGTTAAATGATATTTGGATCAATTAGAAATTGTTCCCATGGTGGTTGTAGTAGTTCCACCCCCTTTGCTCTTAGAAAACAGTTTTCCTCTTCATAACTGTCCACTGCATGCTATTACCATGATCACTTAAATTATACCATGCCCATCTTCAATTTCTTCTTTAAGACTTGGTCTTTTGAATGTGACCAGCCAATTGTACCATTCTAAGAACATCCTTGTCAAGCGAAAGACATTTTTGGTATCGTGGCTTAGTTACGATTCAATCCGACTCATTCATGTTTGTTGGGAGTTGAGCTCGTGCCTTTTTATACCACTTCCACTAGTCATAGAGACTGAAGAGGTTATGGACTTTTGTTGGTACAGAAGGATGACCCATTCTTTAGCTCTAAGCCTCTAACCCATTCTCTTGATAGAATCTCTTGTTCCAGGTAATCCAGAGAATTATTATTGTCTCTAGGCAGTAACAATAATGATACATAAATTAGTTCAATTTCCTTCCATATAAGGAAACTCACTGAAAACCTGAAGGTATAAATAGAACATGCTCAGCTGAAAATACAAAAGACCAATCTTTTCTAAACAAGAACAACATTGATATACAACCAAAGAGAACATCAGAGAGTTGGTAGTACAAAAAATCTGCTAGATGGATGGATAAATGCTCAATCTGAATGTACCAATAGTACATGCGAATATATACTCGAAAGTAAAACACCAAGTATCAATGCTTTAAACTGATTACAATATACAGGTGCACACCACTCAGATGGTATTCAAACATGGTGATTAATGTCTTCGGACAGTAATAAAGGGGGTAGAACTCAAGTGTTGAGCAAGTTTAGGTGAGAATCCATCACTTTGCTGCTTGAAAAGTGAATTTGGAGTGACTGGAAGTTTGTTTTCCAGTGGGCTGAACGGTATATGACTTGGGCATTGGACTCCCTTCACTGGACGCAAGCAGGCCAGGTGGCCACGCAACTGGTTGTTGCAAATGGGAAGTTGGCTTGTCTGCATTGTTGCCTCGTTCTCTCTGGAGACTGGAGTGCCTGATGGATCCTACATACACAAGTCCATATCTTTCCCGTGAGAAAATTATACTCGAGCAAGCACAAAATATAGATAGCCATTACTTTAGCGAAAAAAGATATAGATAGCCAAAAGAAAAGTGATACATATGCAATTACCAAATTGGATCCTGTTCAATACTCGGCCCTTGGACATTATTACTGGTGTTTCTATGGAAGATTTTTCATAGGGAACACAATGTATCTATCTAAAGGTCAGAGACATAGAATCCATTTTGGACATAGGCTTGATGTAAAGACAAAGCATGGCAAAAAGAAGAAACAAAATTTGATACCAGCAAGAATATATATATATAAATATAGAAGTTATTTTCTCTAGTTTTCACCGTAGGCTTTATTTTATTTGCCAAAACCCGGAGTACAGAGGCACAAACCTCTAGGACAAGACACATCCCCACAAACAAAAGAACTAGAAGGGAAAACCCTTCCAAGCAGCCCCAATAGCAAAGCCATCAAAACAATCAACCAAATTTGCGCAAAAAGGTTATCCTTCCTAACACCAGGAAGCAAAGGACACCAATGCAAGAAATCAAACACGTACTCGAACTGCATGACAATTCAGAGAACTACTCCCACCGAAATTCATAAGTTATTTTATCAAAGATTGGTAGTTGGGGAACTTATGAAAACAATCTGTAAAGCATGCCTTAGAATGGCAGATACTCATATCAATTCTAATATCCCTAGTATCAAACAAGAAGTATAGTAAGTTCTCTGAAATGATAGAAAATGAACCATAAGGTATACACATTACAATGGGAAATTTATGCTAGAAGAAAGTGTCTCTCTCTATATAAAGCAAATAATAAAACTTAGAATAGATGAGATAGCATAAGTTTTCACTTTTCACGGCTAACACATGGATCATACAGAGACAGGATGATGGGGATCGTGTAGGAATTGGATAGATTAATTATGATAGTTATTTAGATACTTTTAATATTTATCGTTTAAGTAATTTCTTTTAACTTTTAAGGATTTAGTTGTCATTATGACTATTTATTTCTTTTAGAGTTCTTTTAGGATTTGTGATCTCCCTATATATATAGGGAATATGGTATTTGTTTTGGGAGACTTTGATTATTGATTATTGATATTTAAACTTCTTCCTAAAATTATCTCTCTATTCTCATTCCCTTCTTTTTCTTTTCTCATCCCTAATACGATCTACATCAATTTGATGTCAAAGCTATTACGATTTACATCAATTTGATATCAGAGCCCAACTTTGATTAGTACAAATCACAAAAAAAAAATCGTTGTTCATTCGTGCACTGTTCATCAGTGCACGAATTAAAAAAAAACAGAGCCAGCAAAAAAAAAAAACTGTCCTAACAGATTTAGAAAATTACAGCAAAATCTCAGTTGTTCCAGAAATTACAGAAACATTCCAAAAAGTCGTAGAACTACCACTAGAATTATCCCCAGAAGTTTCAGAATTTCTTCTTGATTATGGTATGCATACTCCCATGAAATTTGAGATTAATATTTTTATTCATTGAAAAATTAGAGAATTTGCAAAGGATCCAAAACTTATTTTCTTCTATTTAAGTTTTCTCACTTCTCGTAATTATCAATTACATCATTGAACTCATTCTTATGTTATTCTCATCTTTCAAAATAAATCATGAGTTCATATGATCATTATGATGCCTATTCATATACTTATCCAACATCAAGAATGTCTCAAGTTCATAGTTCTCCACAACGTCATCACTTTACCTATTCCACTCCTAGAGCTTCCTGGAGCCATCATAAAGTTCATAATAAGTTTGAGTTTTATTATGAAAATTATCTAGAATACTACCCTGGGACACTTAGGTCACATAACAGTTACCAACGTTATACTTCTCAAAGTCGTCATCAAGGTCAATCTAGATCAATCTTCAATGTTATTAGTGATCATTCAAAAGCTCAAACTGTCCTAGGAAAAAAGGTTGAGATCTTTGAAATTGAAGTTGTCAATATTAAACATTTACTCGGCCAATTACGTGAAGAATGTAGAAGGGTGAAAAACCAATTATATGAATTAACAAGTCAACTTTCCCACTTGAATAAAATTCTTGCAAGTCAGCAAATAGAAGAAAATAAGGACAAGTCTCTAGTTTCACCTAATGTCAGACACCCGCATAATGATAGTCATATTTCTGTTCCATTGGACCCTCATGCTTTACAACCTTCAAAACATACTTTCAATTTTTTGAACATTGATACTAGTGATGAGATTATTTTTGATCCTATCATGTTTCCTACCTCATCGGTGCCAAAAGTTGAAAACATCACTAAGCATTGAAGTTGAGGAAAAATCCATTCAGTTGGTTCCTATGCAAGATGTTGAGCATATTAAGCTATCTATTTTTCTGTTGGCAATTATTCTATGTCTACTATTCTGAATCATGATAGCATTGTTGTGGATTCTTCTTCAATTGAGATTGTTGATTTTGTTTCGGATGTTTCTCCACCTGAGATTGTTGACATTGTTCTAGATTCTACTCAACTTGAGAGCGTTAACTTTGTTTCTTTTCAATTGAGTCTGTACTTTCTTATTTTCAGCACCAACATGTTATAGTTACTCCTTTGTCATTGATGTCTTATCCCACTGAATGTCTTTTGTTCAAATCTAATGGGAATTGTTTTGTTATTCTTGAGTTTGGATCTAATGTTTATTTGCTTAATTTTTCATTGAATGTTAGTATTAGTCCAGATTTTTATTTGGAGGACATGCTACTTAATCCAGGTACTCCAGAGCCTCCTATTTTGTTATCAGGTGTTTCTACAAGTGGAATTACTTATTCCTCAGCATTATCTCCAGCTCTTATCTTTCCACTTCCATCGTGTATTTCAGGGTAAATAGATGATGTGTTACGTGATCAGATTTACATTGCTACAGATGGAGATTCTTGCATTTATTCTGATCGATGAAAAGATATTAATAGTTCTTTTATTCTAGATACGACATTATGTCATCTTCATCTTGCTCACTTAGGGTACTTCTATTTTGAAGACTCTCTCCGAATGAAAGTTTTTTTCAACCGGAGGAGAATGATGGGGATCGTGTAGAAATTGGATAGATTAATTATGATAGTTATTTAGATACTTTTAATATTTATCATTTAAGTAATTTCTTTTAACTTTTAAGGGTTTAGTTGTCATTAAGACTATTTATTTCTTTTAGAGTTCTTTTAGAATTTGTGCTCTCTCTATATATATAGGGAATATGGTATTTGTTTTGGGAGACTTTGATTATTGATTATTGATTATTGATATTGAATCTTCTTCCTAAAATTCTCTCTCTATTCTCATCCCCTTCTTCTTCTTCTTTTCTCATCCCCTTCTTCTTCTCTAATACGATCTACATCACAGGACTATATAAAAATCAAGGGAAGAATAACATACCCCCAGTACAAGAAAAGTGAAAGCTTGATTATCCGCACCAAGATGAATTTCGATTAGCTTCCGCAAATCAGCAAGGGTAGAATCCTTTACAACCTTTAGCGTGGTGACAAACTTCCCAGGATTTTCTTTTGACGCCTCCCATTTCACATATACTTCCAGATCATCAGTGTTCTCACTTAACCGGTTGCAGTTCTCCTTCGTATCCAGTGTTTTCTCATCAAAACCCCTGATGTTGTTCAGTGAGTTTTCTATAAACCTCTCCTTGTTTTCAGGTTTACTTGATGCCAACAAATCCCTAGAGATGCTTTTCGAAAGTTGTGAGTGTTTATTAGAAGAGTTTTTAGGAGCAGAATCCTCTCCAATTGTTCTCATTGGAGGTGATGGAGTATGAGAATTTTCAAACCTCTTTTTGGTGGGAAATGGGGTTCCATTATGCTGAGAAAGCTCTCTATAATTCCCACAGAGGGTGAATATATTTTGAATTCTTATCCGCCTAGAAGAGGCTGCATCCTTGGCATTTTCAGGCTCACTCAGCAATCCAAGTCGCACATGCTTCTCATCATCTCTAAAAGAGTCAACTTTCTCCAGATTCTGGCTTGACAAATTGGGTGTAACTACAAAACTCAGGGGTGTTGATGCCAAAGAACCCGTGTTCAAGTTAAATCCGGGGCTAGAACTGTCAACCAGCCTGCTAGAACAAACTTTCTTTTCTTCTATTACCTCCTTCTGCACTTCTTCATCCACCAGGTCCTGTTTATCATCTGTCTCCTCTTCTTCTTCAAATACAGTGCTCAAGTATGCTTTGCTGGTTAAATTTGGCACAAATGCATCATGATTGTCTTCATCTGAATGGCTTATGCAAGGATTACCCAAAACGGCCTGCATAATATTGTTATCTGACTTGTGAACCACGCCATCTCGTTTCCCCATATCCATGTCCATTGATTTATCCAAATCCATTGATTTCTCCATTCCCGGATCTTCGTCTGCGTAAATCCTCAACAACTTGCTTGCGAAGCTACATCCATCTAGATCTGCTGCATCCCTTGAACGGCCAAGCTCAGACTCAATTTCCTCCAAGCGACGCCTCAGCATTTCAACTTCCTGTTGCTGCTGCAATATTTTTTCTTCCATTTTTCTCCTTTCAATTTCAACAAATTCACTTGCCATTTTCTCGCATTCCTGAATTTTCCTCTCCAGCTCGCATTTCAGAGCCAGGGTCCGCTCATTTACTTTCATATTGATTTCTTCTTCACTCCCAGATCCCTTCGCTTCCACAAAAGCTAGTTTAGACCTTAGCGCTGAGATTTCTTCTTCTTTCTTCATAAGCTCTTTGTGAGCTTCATTGCGCTCTTTCTCTCTGAGTTTGCTCTCCATCTGTAGTTTGTGGATAAACTGGTCCATAGCTGCAATTCTTGAGCCTAAAATAACTGCTGATGTAGAATCTTCAGTTCCTTTCTCGTTGAGGGCTGTGTGAGGACCACGGACAATACATTTTGCTTTAGCACCATATTCTAGAGTCGAGATGGTCTTATGCATCTCCTTGGGGTCCGGGCTTGCACACAATATCATTAGAATCTTAGTTCTATCATCTTCGAAAGAGTCCTAAACAAACCGAAATCAAGAGTATCAGTGATCAACACAAACAATAGAAGAAACAAAAAGGGAAGGGATGCACACTACAATAGTAGACATGAATGAAAGTCTAAGGCATACCTGCAGAAGCATTGTTAACTTGCTGTCTCTGAATGGCACATGAGAATCACCATTAGCAATAGACTCAACCACTCTTTTCAGTGCTATGTTTCCTTGGTTAATCTTTGCAGTCTGTACTTTCAAGGAAAACATAAACTGATAAATTTACTGTTTTAAAAAAGAATTAGCATCAGAAACCAACATATGACCTTCACACTTCAATGGAAAAGAAAAGGTTAGAGAAAAAGAATTTACAGGGAGATAGAAAAGCACAAGTCATTAAATTTCTACCTGCATTTTTGCTTCCAAACCATTTTGTCCAGCTTGTTCTATATTTTCTGAACCTGCCATGTCAACAAGCATAAGCCGGCCTCCCACTGTTGGTACATCAAGAATTATCTGACAAAGGTATAGAAAAAGGTTAGAATTCCTTATGAAAAAAATTTCAGATGAGGGTTTTTATCCTCTGGGAAGTGTCAAAAGATTCAAACCATGCAGTGGCTTCGTGAGCTCCTCTCATTGCATAGGGTACTTTTAACTATCCTTCGTTTTTCAACTTTTTGAATTTCCTTTGATATCTTCCCTGCTTCATTTCCAGAGATAAATGTTGCATTTTTCGCCTTCTTTCCCATCACTTCCAGTCTCACCTGCAAACACATAATAAAAATGTCAAATTACCCAGTGAAAATTAAATGCCTAGGTAAAATTAATGTCATATAATTGTCTGATAGCATTAACAGTATCATTATTCAAGCATTCCCTCAACTGTGGGGTCATGCAAAATATATGTCATGAGAATAAGGCCCAAGTTACAATCAAGTTTATATAATGCATCAAAACTCAACATATATGGACATGAAAATAGCCTCACGTAAAGAAAAGACCATCCGGCCATTCAATATGAAGGAAATTAGAATGGCAAAAAATTACCATGGGATATATATACTTCTTATTTTTGTTCTTAATTTTACAAATGAATAAACTGTAGTGTTCTCGATACGAAACTACTTGTATGACCATATATGGTTTTCTTGTATGCAAGCTGGACCATGTAGCAACAGGCTCAATGTAGCACCTGCAGGACATATACATCAGTAGAAGAATAAGGTGTGGGGTATAAAATGTAGTCTTTTTTCTCCTCCCTATAATTTTTTACGAAAGGTTTAAAAAAATTAGCTGTCCATAAAATTTTATTTCACCCTTCTAGTACAATGCCAAGAAAAAACAGAATAATATTTCAACACATTTTATTTTCCCATTTGAAATTTTTTTTATAATTTGTTCAAAAGACAAAATAACATTTTCCAAAATCTTAACTTTGGACTAAATCCTGAAAATCAAAAGTACATGATAAGAGCCAAAAATACTAATCTAAGGGAAGAGGTTCTTCATAGAACCCAAATGTCTACTTGTGCAAAACCGAATTCATATCGAAGCCATACATAAGAATTTCCATAAAACAGAAGCACCTATATGTGTGTGTATCTCTCTACAATAAACTACATGATATATGTATATATTGCTTGCTATAATCATTACAAACTAGCAATCTAACAAAATAAATTCGATTAACAATTATTCAAATATAACTCATCAAAAAAAAAAAAAAGGATTCTGACCTTGGAAGCACTTCCCTTGGACCACCCAAGACTAAACCCTCCACCAGTGTTAGTCGAAAGCAGATCATAAATCTCCTCATTGTATATCTCCAAAACAGTGACTTGAACAAATGTCCCGACACCAACCCTCTGATCATTACCACCATTCTCTTCATCCTCTTCTCCCAATATATCTCTGAGAGACTTATACACAATCCCTGGCTGCGTCGCGCATCCAAACATCGTGTGACTCTTCCCTGAACCCGTAGGTCCATACATCATGATTGTACATTTAGCCCCCAGTTTCACTCCATTGATCCTTTCCTCAACAAATTTTTTATAAAATCCATCAAGATCCTCTTCTTCTGACAAAGATACACCATCAAGACTAAAATCTCTGAACCCAATATCGGTCTTAACTCTAAGGGATTGGCGGTCTTGGTTGATTTGCAATGCAGAGATGGGCTTGTTTTTCTGATCTGGGTAGTCTCGGATTCGGCCAATTACTTCAACTGGATGCTCTGCTGGTGGGATATCTTTAACTGCGTTCGGGGTAGGAAAGGGTTTGGTTACATTAAAGTTTAGGCGTTGCTTCGATTGGGGTGTCTTTAATTGAGTTGTGTGGGTTTTTGATGAAGGTGTTAGAGACATTTGTTTGGATTTAGCAGAAGGTATGGGTGCCATTGTAAGAAAACCCAGAAATTTTTCTGCTGAATTTCTTGTTAACCAAACAGAAAATTCAAAGTAGAGACTCTGGCTTGGGTTGAAAGGAAAAATGGTTTGTGGGTTTCTAGAATATTTTCAGGAAAATTCGAGTTTGGAATTCAATTTCTGTTGTGGGTTTCATAAAGAGAGAGAATATGAGGTCTTTGTTGAATAGCAGAACGAGAGCGATGATTTGGGAATGGAGAAATTCTTGTTAACCAAACAGAGAGAGTTGACAAATGAAAAGGGTTTTTGATTTTTGAAGTAGAATTAAAAATGTGCACTAGCCGTTACGTATTCTAACGTCTATTTCTCCTGTCAAGACGCTACTCGGCTACTCCGCGCCGATCTGTCCTTCCTTCCTCGTGTAGGGAAGGCTAAGAGCAACTCCAAAAATGAGGTGCTTAATGTTATTTTGTAATTTTAAACAGTATTTTTGACATTTTTGAACAGTGTTTTTCTTCAATGGTAGGTGTTAAAAGTGGGTGTTATTTTAATATTTTTTATTAAAAAATATAATTAAATTTAACGGTTATATATTAACGGGTATAATTTTCGTAACGATCGGAATTTAATGGATATATTTTTATAGTAAAAATTTTAAATTTTGGCGGACAAAATTTCAAGTTTCAATTTCAAATTTCAACCGTTGAAATTTAAATTTAAAAATTTAACCGTCAAAATAAAAATTAAAAAAAATATAATTCGTCTATAAATATGATCATTTTTCTCATATTTTCATCCATCTATCTTACATTCTCTCTATAAATTCAATATCTCATTTCTCTTTGACTATTTATTCTTTCATATTTTCATTCATCAAACTACATGAATCGTTATCCTAATATTTTAGAAAAGATCCTCAATATTGAAGAAGAAGATAATTATGACTTGGATATGTTGTATACTGCAACTAGAAGGTCAGAAGGGTCTAGTCATGGACGGATAAGAAGGCATCGTGGTTCCGTTCCAGGCCACAAAATAGTTAATCGTGGTAGAGTTGAAGGTCACGAAAAATTTTATCGTGACTATTTTGTTACCCTTTGTGTGTATAAAGGTTTTTTTCGAAGGAGGTTCCGAATGAGTCGTCCTCTTTTTCTCCGAATTGTAAATGAGATTGAACAACACGATTCATACTTCATCCAAACAACAGATGCCGTTGGAGTTCTCAGTTTGTCATCACTTCAAAAGCTAACAGCTGCTTATAAAATTCTTGCTTACGGAATACCAACAGATTTTGTGGATAAATATATCAGAATTGGGGAAACACTGTCATACAGAGTCCGAGAAGGTTTATAAAAGCTGATATTGTAGTATTTGACGACCATTACCTGAGGTCACCAAACAATATCGATATTGCTCGATTGCTACAAACGGGGGAACAACATGGTTTCCCCGACATGTTATGGAGTATTGATTGCATGCATTGAAAGTGAAAAAATTGTCCTACCGCGTGGCAAGGTATGTATACTGGTCATTGTCATGAACCAACAATCATTTTAGAAGTTGTGGCTTCTCAAGATCTTTGAATATGACATGCATTCTTTGGGCTTCCTGATTCGCTAAATGACATAAATGTTCTAGATAGATCCCTTGTTTTTGCATTATTAGCAAATGGTCATGCTCCTCCAATCAACTATATAATTAATGGTCGTGAGTATATAATGAGATATTATCTAGCTGATGGTATTTATCCAAACTGGTCGACATTTGTAAAAATAATTCCTTGTCCACAAGGTTTGAAGAAAAAATATTTTGCTAAAGCACAAGAGTCGACAAGAAAAGATATAAAACGGACATTTTGGGTACTTCAAACCTATTTTGCAATCATGCGTGGACCAACACGCTTTTGAGATGAAGAAACACTTGCGGGTATTATGAAAGCATGCATAATAATGCATAATATAGTCATTGAGGATGAAATGAGATATTGGTAACAATGACTTTGATGGAAGTGATGCAAATCCGCTTGTAGAAGTGTCGTATGCATATACACCAAAATTGGAAGATTTCATGCAAACCTATTGTCAGATCAGGGACAATGTTACTCATTTTCAACTGCAGTCAGATCTTATCGAGCATTTGTGAGAACAACATGGTGACTTATAATTTTCTCAATTGCAATGACCATATTATATTATATTTTCAATTCCAATTCCAATTTCAAGTTGTACTTTCAATTCCAATTTTAATTTCAAGTTGTATTTTCAATGCACAGTTTTTCATAAATAATAGCAATATAATAAATAATGACTAAAAATTATAAAATATGAAATTATAATAAATAATGACTACAAATTTAAAAATAATTGCAACATAAAAAATAATGACTACAAATTTAAAAATAATAGCAACATAATAAATAACGACTAAAAATTAAAACTCCGCTTTTTCATAATCTCTATCTTCAGCTTATTCCAATATGTTACAGAAATTGAATTCATTTCAGTAGTGTCAGTTTCCATGATTTTCATTTCATTCTACATTTTAGTTTGTTGCACCTGCCTTCTTCAATTTCTAACTGTCTACGATATTGCTCTAATGTTATCTCCTGTTGAGCATAAATTTTGTCGTGTCGCTCAACTTTTTGTCGTTCCACTTCCATTTTTTCATTCCAATGGTGATGATCTAGTGATGCTTCAACACCGGTTTGCTTCTCTTTGTTTTTAAGTTGTTTCTTCGAAGCCTTTCTGCCCAATGACCTATCGAGGTTGACAGTGGACGAGGGTTCAGTGTCATCCCCTAAATATGGAATTGAATAGCAAGATTCAACGTGAGTTAATTCAACAAGACTACCAGTCTCATGAGTTTTTGCTCTCTTATTGCTAGTAAGATTATCAGTCCATTTCCGCTCCATTTTCAATATATTCCAACAATGCTCGTATTGAAATGGTTTTCCAATAATCTTAGCAAATATTTCTTTTGTGTCATCAACCTGAAAAATATATAAAATTATTCAGTCAATAATTCAAATATCAAATCATAGTAGTGTCTAAATTAAAAGTTTAATCATTACATTATTTTGCTCGGTGTGTCCACTTTGTCGCAGTCTTTCAATTTGACTATAAAAACTGACAAATTTGTCTCATTTTACATTTATATCAGTCCAACGACTTTTAATAGAAGATTGCGAACGCTCTTCTTGATTGGCTCCATGAAGTTCTAAGTATTGCAATATTCTTTGCCAGAAAGCACCACCTTGTTGTCCATTCCCAGTAATTGTATTTTTACTCATGTTAAACCACGCAGACACAATTAATTTATCTTCTTCTACAGAGAAGTTCTTTGTCCTTTGCGATTTTCTCACTCTTGGGACGACTTAATTTTGTACATGCGTCAATACTGTGGGATTGATCTGCATAGCATCATATAAATCAGTGTCGTTTATAAGCAAATCAGTGAAAGAACCGTCAAATTGCGAATCCATCTACAAAATATATATAATCAATTTAAAGAATGAGCATAAAATAATAAATTAAAAATTAAAAATTAAAACAAGAACATGGGGACAAATGTAATTATAAATTATAAATTAAAACTAGAACTTATAAATTAAAACAAGAACATGGGGGCAAATGTAATTATAAATTATAAATTAAAATAGAACTTATAAATTAAAACAAGAACATGGGGGCAAATGTAATTATAAATTATATATTAAAACTAGAATTTATAAATTAAAACAAGAATAAGGGGGTAGATGTAATTTCTCCTAAATAAAACAATTTCTGCCCCCTTCTCCTTCGGTTGTCTTCTTCCCCTTCACCTTATCAGACCACCAGATCCCTTCCCCTTCCCCTTCCCCTTCCCCTTCCCCCCTTCCCCTTACCAGACTAGACAACGGCAACGGGCTATGAGAACACACCAACGGCAAGGGTCAGGGAAACTAAGATTTTTGATATCAAAGACAAGGATTCAGGGAGCTATTTTCTGAAAGCAATCAATTTCAGGCAAGTTTCCTTCCCCTTTCATCTCTCTGTATTGTTATACAAATTTTGGGTGGAATATAGCCGTTGAGGAACAATAGCCACCAACGGCTATTTTGCTACCTCTCTATTCTCTCTCCAAAGTTGCCAAATATGTCACCCCAAAATCCTAGATGTCATTTTGCCACCTCTTATGCTACCTTCGTTGGAGTCCCAATTTTTGCAGTTAGAGTGCCATTTTAGCGGTTCTGGGGATGACACCCCTGATGACAACTCTCGTTGGAGTTACTCTAAGGCGCCTGGGCAAATTGTCCAAAATTATAATTTTTTAAGATTAAAAATATAATTTTTTTAAATTTAAGTCAAATTTTTTTTTATAAAATATAATAGATGTTAATTTCTATTATTAAAATCGATTATTAATTTCTCTCAAGCAATTGTAACTTCTTCTTTAAAGTTTAAAGGCTATAACTTGACATTAAAAAATGGTACAAAAAAAAAAATATCAGTATCACATAATTACCTATGTATTAATCAAAACTAAATTGGGTTTTGATTATTAATTTAAATAAAATTATTTATTTAGATGGTACCGCCCAACCAAGGAAATTATATTTATTTAGACATTTTTAAATATTAATAATTTAAATAACATTTAATCATGCATCACTAAATTTATTAGATTTAAACTACTAATTGGGGTGGGTACAATGAATTTAAATGTGGATGAATGAATTCAACCCAAATTGAAGAGGGCAGCTATACGAAATGCCCTATAACAGGCATTAAAAGGGGGATTTATTTATGTACAAGTGAGTCCCTCACTCATTAATAATTGGTCATTTCTCATTAATAATAGATGATGTGCCAAGACAAGAATTGAAAAAAAAAAGTGTATTAGAGGAGATCTGAATTTAAGAAATACATTATAGAAAATTATTTTGGATATGAATTTCTATTAAAAATCCTAAAGTGACAAAATACATTTTACGAATGTCTAAATATTGTTACAATAATCTTTGGTCCAGAGCTATTATTATAAGACCCTAATTACACGTAATACACTTTTTTCTTAATTTTTTTCAATGATATATCACTTATTATGAATTCAATTAAAAATTGTTGTATATAAATGAGTCTTTTATCAACACACAATAAATGATTTTTCATTGAAAAGTCTTCCTTCATTGTACGAGACTTCCCCCAATTTATAGCAAGTTAAATGAGACCTAGTGCTTACATTTCTAAATTAAAGTTTTTCGGTAAGCAACAATGGTGGGTTCTTAAACCTTTTGGTATATTTTAGTACATGTAAATTAATTGCAGAACAACGAAAATAGATAGAAATAAAAATGTAAGGTCTTTTTTATTCTTTATGTTATAGAGTTCAAACAATTTGATTGCTAGGGCACGTTGAATTCTATAAATTTGAATAAGAAAGAAAAATAAAAGTATCAATATAAATGATTCTTTCTAATGAATATTATATGGAATAAAAAAACCATTTTCTTTCTGAAAAAAAAAACATATATCCTCTTCTTTTTCCTTTTTCTAGTAATATTTTATGCAATTTTCACATATCTTTCACTTATCTACATTTGTATGAAAATAATATTATCTAGAGAATATAAAGAATAATTCGTTCTGAATAACAGATATCTTTCACATTCAACTATAAAATAATGAATAACCTCTTCATTTTTAAATAATATTTCTAAAAACAGTCAATCGAATTTTATAACTCCCAAGAGAGGGCATGTTTGACTAAATAAGCATAATTCACAAGTAATTGCGTACAAATTGAGTTTCCGTTAGACTCAAGAATTGAAATATGTATGGTTGAAACAGTTACCCCCGAAGGGCATAAAAAAAAAAAAAAGAAGAAAAAAGAATGGACAGACATGGGCGAGAGAAAGAAACATGACATTCCTTCAGCTGGATAGCTAGTTTACTGAGACTTTCAAAGGCCCTACACATGAATCATTACAGTTGATAGACCTATGAATACACTGTCATACAATATTTCTACTTTTAAAGCAGTTGTCCATGTTGAATCTCTCTATACAATTTGATATACATAATAAAAAAAAAAAAAAAAAAAAGGAGAGGGAAAGAGAGGAAGTTGCTATTACAGACAGAAGTTCGAATTTCAAACAATGGTTCGAAAACTGCCCATCTTCAAAACTTAAGAGATCACAAAAACACGAAGCTCTCCCCGGTCTCCCCTTGTTACGCGGGTATCAGAGTCGAGGTAGGTAACTTCAAATTCACCTGAACCTGTATTAGATGCTGGCCTTAGTGCATCTGGTATCCGAGGTACATCCAATGGTGGAAGTTGTGATAAATTTCCTGTCGTCTTTACAGTTGTTTTCTCAAATACTATCTTAATTTTGGAAGATCCTATTCATGTAAAAACAGGAACATTTGTTAGGAAGATCATTGTTATGCTTTGAAACAACACCTGCAGAATATTTTTTTCCGGTAAATGATTAGGAAATGAAAATGGAAAGCACCAACCTAGGACTTCAAATTTGTGGGCTAAGGTGGCTGTCACCTCAACAGGTGGAAGAGGCCACGGAGTGCCTAATTGAAGCTCTGCTATATTATCAAAATCTTTGCTTAAGATGTCAATCCGTTGAAACACCTGATCAAAACAAACCATGGAATCAGTGGTAGATTTAGAATTTTCGAAGTAGGGGGCCACCTAAAAGCGAGAAAATATAGAATGTAGAATTATCCTGGGTCATATTAAAAATTTACAAAAATAAAAGACGTCAGCCTAACAATTTTCAATGAATAACACAAAATCTAACGGACTAATAGATAATGTTAGAAACTTCGTATGGCCATGGTCCTCCTTGCATGTAAGACGGCTCCGCAACTGCATGTAATAAGATGATAGAAAAATATAAGCAACAGCAGGCTATATTTTGTATTCACTTTCTGCGCATCCAATGAATTTGATTATATTGGATCATTTGAAATTTGAGCGCTAAACAAATAAAAGCACAAAAAGCCAAAGCCTTTTTCAAGCACACCTGGCCAAGAATAATGGGAAGAAGTCTTCCAGTTGGGGGGCCAGAACGGCTTCCACCTAGAGTGCGAGATGAGAATGCACTGCTATATATCAGTTTCCACCTTCCTTGCAGTTTATCAAGTTCAACTGAGAGATCTACAGGTCCTCCCACACCTTCAAGCTCCTTGGCAGCCGAATCTGCCTTCTGTAAATCATCTTCACTAGCAGCAAGACCTCTGTTTAGCCCAGAAACAGCACTCTGTAGATTGACCATCCCATAAGTGTCAGCAACATGACTTATTGTTATAATGATTCCATACAAACTTTGCACTAGCATCTAAAAATTTATAAACAAGTGATGAAATTGAAAACAACAGCTTCAAAGATTGATTTGTTGTGAAAAGAGCTGATACTTCTGAGTATACACATCGGGTGAGGAAAAACCCAACTGATGCCTGCATCTTGGCAAATTTTCATGCATTGTAAGAAGAGGTATTAGTTCCTACCTCTTTGATTTCAAAGTCAACATTTGTCCACTTACAAAATATACAGGTATAAAATCAAACGATGATAAGTTTCCTTGTCAATACAACAAAACATCATCCAACAATGACGAGCATCCAACAATGAACGAGCTATAAGGAACCACTACTCATAACTTGAATGAACATATAATTTGTTAAAGAAAAGGTGCAGCGAAAAACAAACTCTTTTTCAAAATGAAGCAAAAGAAGTCGATAACGGAAACCAAAGGGATATGATTGCACATGAATCTGAAAGATAGGTACTTAGCTTAGATTTCATCAATCTTTTTGCTTTGGTCACCAAAAAGACAGGTTACCAAAAAGAAAGCCAAAATCCCAGCCAAAAAATGATAAAATAAAAAAGCAGACAATTTTTGTTTGACCATCCAACAAAATCCAAATTGTCTAAAGCTACTGCCTGTACTCGTTGTTTTATAATCTTTTGATTTCCATAATTGGGCCCAGAATGTGCTCCATATTAAAATATCATATCTACATATTTTCTTTGTTGTTATGGCTCTACATGATGTCACTTCTACCTCTTCCTTATATCCCTATCACATCCTTGACTATCACCATCGCCAGTCTCCTCTAGACATTGAAACCTTACTGATGGGACTCTTCTGAAAAAGCCTATGATGAAGACACGTGTCCTCGGGGGGGTTTCTAGAACAATGTTGCTCGGGTTCAAGCACCATCGGCAAAGCTTCCTCTCCCCGAGATACCTCTCATATAGGATCACATATTCGGTACAGTATACAAAGACATGTGTCCTCGGTCACCATGTACCTCGGGAACACACCGCCCCTTGTCCCCCGAGGTGATCCTTTCCTCGGCACCGAGGGTCACTCCCTACTCCCGGAAAAAGCTACTGACAAAACTGAACATCAGCCTATGCCAGTATGGACTAGTCATCATGAGCTCTTCTTACACAAGTAATGTCAGAACGTGCTGGAATACCGACGTAACAGCCAATAAGGGATGGACGTGTGGCGAATAATGTCACATCCGAAACAGACAAACCGCATGCCGCTGCTGGCACGCGACTTGGGAAAGCAAACAATTAATTACACCCTTCTGTTGACGAGACCGCATTTAATGCGGTAAGGTTCGGATATGAAAGGCAATAAATGCTCCTATTACAGAGCATTTATTGCATCCTTCCCGAAAGGAGCATATTGTACCGTCGGCGTCCCGACAACTCACCATTAATTGCTCGGGACCCCGAGCAGTCAATTAGAGAAGACATTCCTCATCAAATGATTACACACGCTACCTGTGCCTGATGATCACCTACTGACCACACTGACAGCAATCATGATCTTCTAAGGTATAAATACCCCTCCCAAAAGACAAAGCGGGTATGCAATCACAAACTCTCTACTACAAAATATCCTTCTGAGTGTTTTCTCCTTCCTCTCTCTCATTCAAAGACTGACTAGACCGTCGGAGGGGATACGCCGGAAAACACTCCGGCGCCCTTCTAACTTGTTCTCTTTTGTCCCAGGAAATACCTTTCGCACGTACAGGATCGTTCCTCCTTTCCCAGGATCGTAAGCTGTTTCGAGCAGTGTGCTTGGCCACTCAATCGGCTCACCCAAAGTTCACCAGGGGAGAGATCTGTTCCCAATATTTTATATATATCGTGCAGGATCAAGCCCGCACAATCTGGCGCCGTCTGTGGGAAACGAGTAGTTTTCCTAATCTTTTCTCTATAAAAGAACAGTGACCATGGTGAACACCAGACAGAAAGGGAAGGGACCCCATCAACGGAGTCATGAGTTGCAAGCTCCCTGCCATCACGGAGGGAGGGATCGCACCAGTACGATTAAAAGTGCCTCTACTCGGTCAAGGGGGGTAACCCCTCAAACCAGTATGGGTATCAGGTCAGGAGGATCAGCCCCCTTGGCCCGTCAGCTGGCAGAGGTGATTGAAGAGAAATTTGGCGATAGATTACGTCAGCTGGAGAAGGACAATGTGAACGTCCTTAGCCGGCTCGACGAGTTTGCTGCCTCAGGCGGAGGGTCGAGGGATTCATTCCTCTCCCGAGGACTCCCCGTCCATGAGGCGGAGACAAAGGATCTAAGGAACCACCTGGATCACAAAGCAGAAAGCTCCAGGGCCCCGAAGCGACCCAGGGCCGGCGAATGCCATCTTGACAACCATTCCAGGAAAGCAAGGCCATTGGCCCTGGACGACCTCCGGCGAGGTTTATCCAGACGGAGGAAGGGAGATGAATCCGAGGAGGACTCAACCCAATCTACACGACGCCCAGGAAACGAGGGGCTTACCGACGAACCCAGAGACTTCAGGAGGCATCCCGCAAGGGAAGTAGATCTCAGAGCCCGATTAGACTCCAGGAGAAAGGGCAAGACGATCCAGGACGAGGCCGAGGACGAAGTCATGCAAACACCCTTCACGAGGGAAATCAGCGAGATGGACGTCTCAAGAAAGTTCGTCGTGCCACGGTTCAAGACCTATGATGGGCGATCTGATCCCGATGCCCATATCAGACAGTATAAGCAGATGATGTCCCTCTATCATTCGGACCAACGGTTTCTATGCCGGGTATTCCCTATGAGCTTGGGGGACTCCGCGATGAGGTGGTTCGAGGCGCTTCCCCCAAACAGTATTGGGTCCTGGAAAGAATTGACAAGGCAGTTCCTAACCCGATTCATCACGGGGAGTAAGCGCCCAAAGGACATTGGATCACTGCTGACCCTCAGGAGGAGGGAATCCGAGACTCTTCGCCAGTACGCCATCCGATACTGGGAAGAAGTCAATGAGGTCGAGGGATGCTCGGAGGTCATGGCAGCAGCATCATTCCGGCTCGGCTTGGCCAGGGACACGGACCTGTACCGATCCCTGACCAAAAAGACTCCCTCGGATATGGGGGAACTGATGGCCCGAATCAACAAGTACTCAAGGGTCGAGGACGAGATGGGGGGCAACAAAGGCCGAGCCCTCCAACCCAAGAGAAAGGAAAAAGAGCACGAAGATATTCCCCGGAAGGGATTGCTACCCCGTCCAGGGGGTTCGTCCAGAGGAGTTCACACCGTCTTCAAGGAACCCATCTACAGGTTGCTCCATAAAATCAAACATGAACCGTTTTTCAAATGGCCGCCCAGGATGCAAAGCGACCTCTCCACCCGTGATCAAACAGTAAGATGCTCATATCACCGGGATGTCGGGCATCGCACCGAGAGCTGCAGGGTGTTCAAGTCATTCTTGGAGAGCTTAGTCCGAGATGGATATCTGAAAGAATACATAGAGCCCAGGCCAGAAGAGAAACGAGCTCATGCCCCGACCGAGGAACCAAACAACGTCATAGACGTCATCCATGTGTGTCCACTGGAGCGCCCCACGTCCAAAGAGCTCGAATCCGACCTCAAGAGGGTAGCTTTTACCAGAAAGGTAGCCGAAGGAGGTGTGGGCCCATCAAGCAAAAGGGCCAGGATGGGTGAGCTTGGCATTATGTTCTCTGACACGGATTTGACGGGCGTGGTGATTCCTCATAACGACGCCCTTGTCTTAACCCTGAAGATAGGGAAATTCGATGTCAAGAGAATCTTGATTGATTCAGGGAGTTCCTCGGAGGTGATGTACTTCGAGACTTTGAAGCGGATGGGTTTTGGCCCCAAAGACTTGACCAAAATCAGGACACCCCTCATCGGGTTCAACGGCTCTTTCGCCTTGCCCGTGGGGAAAATTACATTACCGGTCGCCACTGGTCCCTTCGTCATCGACACAGAGTTTGTGGTGATCGACACGGACTCCCCTTACAACGTGATTATGGGTCGAACATGGCTACACGCTTTGGGAGCGGTACACTCCACTCTCCATCAAAAGTTGAAGTTCGCCACGCCAGAGGGCGTCATGGAGATCCGGGGAGATCAAGCGTCTGCGAAGAACTGTTTTTATTCGGCCGTCCGAGCCGGAGCGTCCGGCCAGGAGAAGGGGCGAGCACCGGAAGAGATCATAGAAAAATAGCAATTACAGTCCGGGCGTCCGGGGATGGATGACCCCCGGGTAGACCCAGCGGAACGGTCGGTTGAAGACCTCCGGAAGGTGCCCTTGATAGAAGGAGAAGAAGAGAAGTATTTCCTAGTTGGGACCTCGATGCCCGCAGCCGAACAGGAGGAGATGATCAGGTTCTTAAGAGGGAATACAGACGTGTTCGCCTGGAACGAAATGGAAATGACAGGGTAGACCCCGAAATAATTACTCACAGGCTGCATGTTGACCCATCTCACAAGCCAGTAAAGCAAAGGCCACGACGTATGGCCCCGCATCACACCAACGCGGTCAATGAGGAAATAGACAAACTCCTGAGAGCTGGCGCCATTCGAGAGATACAGTTCCCAGAATGGCTGTCCAATACAGTATGTGCAAAAAAGAAAGGGGGGAAATGGCGTGTTTGCGTGGATTTCACAGATCTAAACAAGGCATGTCCCAAGGACGACTACCCCCTGCCGAAGGTGGACCAGCTGGTAGATGCCACAGCCGGATATGAACGAATGGACTTCCTGGATGCTCGAGCGGGATATCATCAGATCCCTCTTTATGCCCCGGACCAAGAAAAAACGGCGTTTATCACTCCGAAGGGAGTTTATTGTTATAAAGTGATGCCATTTGGATTGAAGAACGCCGGGGCAACATACCAAAGATTGATGAATCGGATGTTCAAGAGACAGATCGGCAACACCATGGAGGTCTACATAGACGACATGCTGGTAAAAAGCAAACGGAGTGGTGATCATCTTACAGATCTGGCGGATACCTTCTCCACTCTCAGGGAGTATGGGTTGAAGCTAAATGCAGCAAAGTGCGTCTTCGGAGTGGAGTCGGGAAAGTTCCTCGGGTATCTGGTTAGTCATCGGGGAATCGAAGCCAACCCGGATCAGATAAAAGCAATCCTGGATATCCGAAGCCCTCGTACTGTCCGAGAAGTCCAGAAACTCACGGGGATGCTGGCTGCACTTAACCGATTCGTCTCACGCTCCTCGGATAAATGCAAACCCTTCTTTGGAGCAATCAAATGTGCTGGGAAGAGTATTTGGAGCCAGGGGTGCGAGGACGCCCTGGCTGGGATCAAAGAATACCTGAGGACTCTTCCAACCCTATCCGTCCCCATCCAGGGAGAGATGTTGTTCCTATACCTGGCAGTTTCGGAATTTGCAGTAAGCGGAGTACTTATCCGTGAGCATGAGCACCGACAGAAGCCGATTTACTACATCAGCAAGGCGCTCCTGGATGCAGAGACAAGATATCTGCCCCTAGAAAAACTGGCCCTGTCCTTGGTCACCACTGCGAGGAAACTGCGCCATTACTTCCAGGCGCACCCAATCACTGTCCTAACTGATCAGCCCCTGAAGGCAATTTTGAGGAAAGCTGAACTCTCCGGAAGGATCTCCAAATGGGCTGTAGAGTTGGGGGAGCACGACATTCATTTCAAACCCCGAACTGCAATAAAGGGACAAATACTGGCGGACTTCATAGCCGAGTTTTCGGGGGAGAATCCTGTTCTAGAAGGATCGCCTCCTCCCAACTTAGCATCTCCAACAAATGTTGAAGGATCGCCATGGCTTTTATGTGTGGATGGTTCATCGAACAGCAAGGGGTCCGGAATCGGTGTCTTGCTGATCTCTCCAGAAGGGATTATTGCAGAGCAGGCCATCCGGTTGGGGTTCAAAGCATCGAACAATGAAGCGGAATATGAGGCACTCATCTCAGGACTTCGGTTAGCTGAGGCGACTGGAGTTGCCAATTTGATCGTGCATTGCGATTCCATGCTGGTGGTCAATCAAGTCAATGGGGAATTCGAAACAAGGGACCCTAGGATGAAGGCGTACCATCACCAGGCAACGACCGTTATCCAAAGGTTCGACCGATTTGAAATCAAGCAGGTGTCCCGCGACAAGAACACACATGCCGACGCCCTGGCTTGTCTAGCCTCTGCAGTGGACTCCTCCCAGTCGCGCAGGATCACCATTGAGTATCTTCCCACATCCTGCATTGATCATACTCTTGAGGCGATGGTCATCCAGGACGCGCCCCAGCAGCTCAGTTGGATCGATCCCTTTGTCAAATTCCTAACAACGGGAGATCTCCCGGAGTGTCCAAGGGAAGCTAGGAAGATAAGGATGAAAGCTCCAAGATTTTGGGTCTCTTCGGATCAGAAGCTTTACCGAAGGTCTTTCTCAGGACCTTACTTGCTATGCGTCCGAGAAGATCAAGTCCAAGACCTCCTATACGAAGTGCATGAAGGAATATGTGGGGGGCACTCTGGAGGACGATCAATGGCACACCGCATTATGTCTCAAGGATATTGGTGGCCGCGAATGCAAAGGGACGCAAGGGCATATGTCCAAAAATGCGACCAGTGCCAGAGGTTCTCCCCTGCTATCAGGCAACCTGCGGGGAACTTACACCCCCTCACCAGCCCTTGGCCATTCGCCCAATGGGGGCTTGATTTGGTTGGACCTCTGCCTAAAGCTCCGGGAAATAAAAAGTTCCTCATCGTGGCCACAGATTACTTCACCAAGTGGGTGGAGGCGGAGCCGTTGAGTCACATCCGAGACATAGACGCCAAAAAATTCGTCTGGGAGAACATAGTCGTCAGATTTGGGATTCCTCGCGCACTGGTATCAGATAACGGGACCCAGTTCACTGGCGGGCGCTTTAAGTCTTTCTGTGAGCATCTCGGGATCCGTAACTTCTACTCCACCCCTGCATACCCTCAAGCCAATGGGCAGGCGGAGGCCACCAACAAGACAATTATCAATGGAATCAAGAAGAGGCTGGAGAGAGCCAAGGGAAAGTGGGCGACAGAGCTGTTAAACATTTTATGGGTATACAGGACAACCCCTCGGTCATCAACGGGCGAAACCCCCTACTCCCTGGCGTACGGGATGGAGGCAATCATACCCCTCGAAGTAGGGCTTCCGACCATAAGGACCCAAGCTTTCGATGAAGGGGGGAATGATCATCAACTGGGATTGGATCTGGACCTACTGGAAGAAAGAAGGGAGGAAACCGCCTTGAAGATAACCAAGTATCAAGAGAAGATCTCCCAGCTATACAACAGGAGGGTCAAGACTCGAGAATTCCGGATAGGCGACCTGGTCCTCAGAAGGGTAACGGCCAATACCCGGGATCCAACAGAGGGAAAGATGGGACCTAACTGGGAAGGGCCTTACAAAGTAATATCAATCGGGGGCGCCGGGTCGTATGGATTAGAAGACATGAGTGGAAGACCTGTAATACGACCATGGAATATTATGAATTTGAAGAAGTTTTACTTTTGAAGTACTCTCTCTCAAAGGACTCGCCAAACAAAAGACAAAGGGTATGGCCCTGGGGACAGAGTTCAAGGACTCTCGCCCCCGAAGTACATACAGGAGCAAGCCTCCTGCAAGGGTATGGCCCTGGGGACAGAGTTCAAGGACTCTCGTCCCCGAAGTACATACAGGAGCAAGCCTCCTGCAAGGGTATGGCCCTGGGGACAGAGTTCAAGGACTCTCGTCCCCGAAGTACATACAGGAGCAAGCCTCCTGCAAGGGTATGGCCCTGGGGACAGAGTTCAAGGACTCTCGTCCCCGAAGTACATACAGGAGCAAGCCTCCTGCAAGGGTATGGCCCTGGGGACAGAGTTCAAGGACTCTCGTCCCCGAAGTACATACAGGAGCAAGCCTCCTGCAAGGGTATGGCCCTGGGGACAGAGTTCAAGGACTCTCGTCCCCGAAGTACATACAGGAGCAAGCCTCCTGCAAGGGTATGGCCCTGGGGACAGAGTTCAAGTACTCTCGCCCCCGAAGTGCATACAGGAGCAAGCCTCCTGCAACGGCATGGCTCTGGGGACAGAGTGCAAGGACTACTGTCCCCAAAGCAAAAAGTGGAAACGAGCATTCATAAAGAAATGGTCCTGAGAACAAAACACAAGGACCCCAAGTTCCCAGAGTAGATACAAAGATCTCGCCTCCGGAACGGGCCAGCGCGCCCCAAGGACAGTTCAAAGACACTTATGATTTATTCTACACAGAAGTAAAGAAAAGCAAAAACACTACTGTACACAAAGAAAGTAAAGGGAAAGCATGCTATTTATTTCCAAAAGAAATAGGGGCTTTGCGTCCCCAAAAGCTACAAAAGGAAAGCAAAAGGGGTACAAAAAAGGGGAAATGAAAAGCAGCTTCATCGGGCTCCGGGCACTTCCAGAACTTCGGCCGAGGGCGAATCAGCTATAAAAGGTTGGGAAGCTTCTGGAGCGGGCAGGAGAAGAACTTCGGCAGCAGGAACAGCTGGAACAGTTTGAGCAGCTTGAGGTTCAGGGGCAAGGTCGGACGGAGCGTCCTCGGACAAGTCCACTATCACCATCTCGGGAGCATCAGCCGAGGTTTGCATCGGTGTAGGGGCTTCATCCTCGGCAGCAACTTGTGCTTCTGCCTGCTCCATCTCTGCCGAGGGCACATACTTGTGCACTTGGAAGAGAGGGGAATCTGACTGGACTCCAGCAGCCTGGAGCGCCTCGTCCCACCCTTTCTTGAAGAACTCTTTGCTATTTTCTTCAAGAGCGGGGAGCACTTCATCGGCAAACTCCTCCAGAAGTTGTTGCTCTGACTTCCGGTTCAGCTCCTCGGCCTGATCCTGTCTAGCTCCTGGGTTAGGGCTAGACAGCTTTCCTCGGAGCCCACTGCCCTCTCCTCCGCGGCAGAGAGCCGCTGCGTTTGCTCAGTAATTCTCCTCTCAGCATCGGCAAGTGCGGCACTTAGCTTCTCAGCGCCCAACTTGGCCGATTCAGCGTCCTTGAGGAGCTGCTCTATTTGGGCAGCCTGCCCCACCAGGGTAGAATCCCTGGCAGCAACATCTTCCGTTGCCCGAGCAAGGGCAGCTTCCGCTTCTGCCTTCTGATCCTTGGCCCTCTGAAGGTCCATCCTGGACGCATGGTACCGACCAGCAATGATAGAAATCTGCTGGGTAGCCTGCAAAGGAACAAAGAAGTGTTAACACAAAAGTAGAAACAAGAGTGAAGGGATCAAAACAGGAATAAACTCACCACCAGGGAATTCTGGATCATGGAGCGGAACAACACGTTGGTTGATCGCCCCCTATGAGCCTCCATGTCGGCCTCGAAATGCAGTGTCTCACTCACTGCATTAGCGACATGAGGATCCGACAGAATAGAATCATCGACCCTGATCACTCTGTTCATGTGATCAGTGGCTCGAGGATTCCACTCCGCGGCCTCCCCCCGAGGCGGAACGGGAGGGGGGGTCTGCTGTTGCTGTTGCTGTTGTTGCTGCTGCAGCTGTAGCTGTTGTCGGGGCTGCTGCTGTTGTTGCTGTTGTGGGGGAGCAGGCGGTAACCCACGATCCCTCCCGCTTTGAGGTTGAGCGGGAGATGCCCTGGGTCCTCGGCTGAGGCCGTCATGCCGATGCTTCACCCTCCTCTCTTCTTCCACCTGAGGATCCCGGTCTCGCACCTGACCCTGACCGGGAGCCCTCGAAGAATTGGCGGAACTGGTTCCTGCCGGAGTACCGCCGGTCGCCCCTCGGCCTCTCCCGGCTGCGAGGGATTGCCTCTGCCTAAGAAACCCCAAATTGATGCGTGGGGTGTTGGACATCGCTTCCTCGAGAGCGTCTTCGGCGTCCAAGGTTTGGAGAATTTGAAAATCCGGCCACAGGTCGCCTCCCGAAGTCCCCACCTCGGCGTCCGAAGGAGCAACGTCCTCTCTGACCCCGACCTCAGCAACTCCTTCTACCTCTCCCTCTGAAGCCCGATCCGGGTCTTCCTCCAAGTTCTGCTCGACCTCTAACCTCGCCGCCTGATCAAAGAGCTCTGACCACTGTGAAGGCTCGAAAGGTTGAGGGAGCTGTGAGAACTTCTTATACCCGGGGGTATAGTGCAGCAAATTATGGGCAGCTCGGCCAAATCCGTCGGCACCCGTGAAACTCCAAACCGTTGTTAAGTCGCCAAAATTGACCAGCGACCGAGGGGGTGGAGCTGTTTCCCGAGAAGGAATACCTGCACAACAAAAAAGATTGTCATAAACATGAGAAGTCCCAAGAAACAAATAAAAATACCCAAAGGAACCGACGTACTTGTCGTTCTCCATTCCCGAGGGCAAAATAGGTCATTGTACTCGGGACCGACACCCCTCTCCCAACATCCCTTGAAGATCAAGATGTCGTCCTTGTACCCCTTGTCCGAGTCAGGAAGATGGGTTACAAGGTACATAGAGGGGTCCCTGGCTTTGAGGTAGAAATGTTGGTGGGGCATGACTCTTAGGAGAGAGTAACAGAAAAGGAGGTCGTTGAGCCCAATATTCACCCCGAGGCGCCTATTGAGCTCTAGGACCCCCATAATTATCCGAAAGACGTTGAGGCAGCATTGCCCGGGGAAGAGACGGAAGCGAGACAGGAACTGAAGAAGCAGGGGGGGTAAAGGAAACCTAATGCCACCCTCTATGATGGCCTTGGTGTAGAAAGGCATGGCATCCGTGGCCCCGAAGGTAGGAGAGTACAACAAAGGGTTAAAACCCACTACGTCCACGCTCGGAGGGATGCCATACTTCGCCCTGAACCTATCGATCTGTGCCTCGCCCGTCACCTTGTATTTCCCTGACCCCGAGGGACCAGCCGATGGATTCTCGGGAACAGGGCGACGACGAGGCATCTCTAAAAAGAAAGGGGAGGAAAAGGTGTTCTCTCTTGAAAACCTGAGGAAGTTCCCCGAGGGTTTAAATCAAGAAGTACCGACCGGATGACACCACCGTTCAAATCGGAGAACAAGAAGGCCAGGAAGACGATAAAGAAGAAGGTTGTGAAACTCACCAGAAGACGTCGGAAACGGAGTTTTTCAGGAAAAACTTTGAAAACAACTCGCACCGGAAGGACCAGGAGTCAACAATGGGTTTACTGACTGTGATTTTTAAGAGAAGATGCTGTCGATGATGGCTGAGGAAACAGAAACTCCGGCGAAAGCAGATCAGAAAAGGCGTATTCTGGGTCAGAGATCGGAATGGCAAAACAATGGAAACCGGAGAAGAACCCCCTTTATATAGGGGGGAAACTGTCATCATTGGGCGGGAGAACCAAAACGGCGCATTTAATGCGCACGACATCCCAAGACGGGGAAAGCTGCTCGAGGCCATGATGAAGGACGGATGGCAGTTGGAAAACCCTTCGTCTCCTGACAACGCGTGTCCTCGGCGTCAGAAGATCGAAGGCTGGGGGGCAGTTGATGGGACTCTTCTGAAAAAGCCTATGATGAAGACACGTGTCCTCGGGGGGTTTCTAGAACAATGTTGCTCGGGTTCAAGCACCATCGGCAAAGCTTCCTCTCCCCGAGGTACCTCTCATATAGGATCACATATTCGGTACAGTATACAAAGACATGTGTCCTCGGTCACCATGTACCTCGGGAACACACCACCCCTTGTCCCCCGAGGTGAGCCTTTCCTCGGCACCGAGGGTCACTCCCTACTCCCGGAAAAAGCTACTGACAAAACTGGACATCAGCCTATGCCAGTATGGACTAGTCATCATGAGCTCTTCTTACACAAGTAATGTCAGAACGTGCTGGAATACCGACGTAACAGCCAATAAGGGATGGACGTGTGGCAATAATGTCACATCCGAAGCAGACAAACCGCATGCCGCTGCTGGCACGCGACTTGGGAAAGCAAACAATTAATTACACCCTTCTGTTGACGAGACCGCATTTAATGCGGTAAGGTTCGGATATGAAAGGCAATAAATGCTCCTATTACAGAGCATTTATTGCATCCTTCCCGAAAGGAGCATATTGTACCGTCGGCGTCCCGACAACTCACCATTAATTGCTCGGGACCCCGAGCAGTCAATTAGAGAAGACATTCCTCATCAAATGATTACACACGCTACCTGTGCCTGATGATCACCTACTGACCACACTGACAGCAATCATGATCTTCTAAGGTATAAATACCCCTCCCAAAAGACAAAGCGGGTATGCAATCACAAACTCTCTACTACAAAATATCCTTCTGAGTGTTTTCTCCTTCCTCTCTCTCATTCAAAGACTGACTAGACCGTCGGAGGGGATACGCCGGAAAACACTCCGGCGCCCTTCTAACTTGTTCTCTTTTGTCCCAGGAAATACCTTTCGCACGTACAGGATCGTTCCTCCTTTCCCAGGATCGTAAGCTGTTTCGAGCAGTGTGCTTGGCCACTCAATCGGCTCACCCAAAGTTCACCAGGGGAGAGATCTGTTCCCAATATTTTATATATATCGTGCAGGATCAAGCCCGCACACTTACCATGCAAGCAATGAACTCTCTCTTACTCTAAAACAAATGGAGACTTCAATGCACTTTGTGTCTGTGAGTAATGTAGCTAATTGCTCTTTTTTGGTGTTCTGAAGATTTGGAAGCAGAAATTGTTTCAAATGGGACCGACTGTAGAAGTCAAAGTGTCCAAGAAGGTCACACATATTTTGGCTATGAATACTGCTTCACTACTCTCATATTGACCGCAAACTCTTACCATGCTTCAAAGGAGCTTTTTCTCTTGGACATTTTCTTTGCTTCTTTGTCATGAAATGTTAAATTTTACTGCTTGGACTATAATTTGGATGGAGGGTGTTTTGCTCTTTCTCAATTTCTTACATGGCTGGCTATATCTTGTGTTAATTTAGAATTGGGATGATTTAATTTTCTGATCGTATGACCAAGTGTGTCAGGTAAAAAGTCTATTCAGCATATGGGTTTTCTCAGCCCATAATTACTTGCAATGAAATAACTATCTTACTCAAGAAGGTTCCAAAAAAACTCAAATATGTTTTTCTAAGCATTAAAGATTGAAACTGTACATAGAAACATTCAATTTCAAAAAAATTGTCAATGATATTGTACTGGTGGTCTTGATGTACTTATTTCATGGCACTTTCATTTTAAATGATCCCGAAAAGGCAGTACTTATTAGCTTGCTGTCACTACCAATCATTTTTCATATTTTCGATGGACCATGATCAAAACCCTAGTTCTCCTCTCCCTAAGATGCAATGCAAGCAGTCAACTCATCCAACGTCATTTTTACACTTCCCCACTTTCTATCTTCCATCATAGTAAATGGAGCTACATTCCCAGAGAGCACACAGCAACACTGTGGCACTGTGTATAGGCAAGCGGGAACTCTGAATATCATTGGGTTCTCTGAATATCAATGTTTTCCTAAATGTAATGTGGGATAAACATGCAAGTTTAAGCTCAATTCCACTTAATTCTGCACTGATGATTGAGCATCAATGGCAAGAACAAACTATTTCCCGTAAAATATATAACTCCCGCATTAGAAATAACCAAACAGAGAGTTAATTCACAGTTACAGTGCATCAAAATTAAACAGCCTCCAGAAACAATCCCATTATCAAGCCACAGACAGTGAATTACAAAATTATTTTCTGGGTTTTAAAAACCACAACCCTCTCAATTGCTTTTTTTTTTTTAATTTTCAAAGCAAACTAAAAAAAAAACAAAATTAAGCTTACATAGACCACCACAGAGAATAAATATAAAGCAGAACAAGAACAAACAATTCAAGAACACTCCGTTTAAAAGCCATCCATAACACAAAAGCAAGCATTAATACAGACACTGAATACAAGTCAACTGAAACCAGAAATAGTATTTGAACAGATACCAGCAATTTGAGCTTCAAGGCCCCAATGATCTCAGTTTTCGATCCTTCGACATCATTACCAGGAGGGTCAATTACCGAGACTTTATCGAGGGCCGACTTGCAAAGAAGGTCTTTCTTGCTATGATAGTTCTTTTTGCTGTGAAACATTTGAGTATGAATACTTTGAGCTCTTGGGTTAATTGGAAAGAAACAAGTGAAAGTAGAACTACAATATGACGATGGGGATGGTGAGGAGTGATAGAGAGGAAGTCTAGATTGAAGTACAGAGGCCATGGCTACGTATTGTTGTAGATTTTGGAACCGGGTAGTTGCAGATTTTGGGGGAGGAAATGGAAGACAGGAAAGCGCAAGAGAGAAAGTTGGGCCACGTTTGGTTAGCTTTCCGGAAACTTTTTTTTTTTTTTTTTCCTCAAAATTTTAAAAACACCTCAAACATCTTTGTTTAGCTTTTTTGTTCTCAAAATTTTGAGAAAAAAATAAAATTTGAGTCTAAGAAATAAAAAACAAATTTAGTTTATTTTAAGAGTATTCTTTGAAAATTTTAAAAATAAGGAGAACAATTTTAGACTTTAATAAGATCTATCCTTTGAGTCTCCTTAGTACCAAATTTTTTTATTTCTTTTTTTATTTTTACTTCTTCATCTCTCCCATAATATATAATATATATTATATTATAATATAATATGCTATATAAAATTATATATTATATATTATTATAATATATTATAATAATATATATATAACATAATATAATAATATATATACATATTATATACATAATATGTATATATATGCAGATATATATATTATGAAATTATCAATATAAAAATAAATTTTTTATATTTTTTTTATTAATATTTGAATTACTGTTCAAATATATATTTAGACTGTCCAAATAAGTTTTACTATTTTCTGTATTGTAAAATTATTTTTGAAATCATCTAACCAAACAAGTTTTTTATCTTAAAAAATATCAAAACCATTTTCTTAAAATTTTTCTCAAAAACTATTTTCAGATATTAATTTTTGTAACACAAACCAAAGAGGCCTTGATTTCTATTCTCTTATTGTGATTGGATGGTGAGAAAAATAGTGTGGAATCCACCCCAAGTTTTTTGGTAGAGACGCCACAAGGATTGCTTAAAATATTGCCGTGTGGCCTCGGACTTTTTGGGTAGTGTTTGTGGCCACGAACGAGAAATTAAAATTCTAGTAGCATTCTTTTTCCTTTTTTTTATTTGATTATCCAAACAAGTTTATATATACTTCAAGTAATTATCTCTCCGATTTAATAAGAGACACATAGGGATATTCAAATTTTTGATTACCTCCAAATTCTAATCTTATTATCTTATCCGACTCTATTGATCGACTACACAAAAGAATCGAATAGACTAATGGAAAATTTTTTAGTATTTCGCAAAAAATCTAGTAAGAATGCGAAACACTTACAAAATTTTTGTATTTTTATCCTATATATATATCCCTAAAATTAAAATCCAAAAATCTTAAAATCCTAATGTTTTATTTATGTTTATGATTTTATTGTCATGTTTTATTGTAATTGTTTATGTATTATCGAATTTATTGTGTTTTCTTTAGTATTATTAATTTATTGTGTTAGTTAATTAGTATAGATTACTTAATTAAATTATTAAAATGATCTAACAATTAATAATTAAAAAATATGTATTTATCTGATTTCCTACCCGCCTTCTTATCTGATTGTTTTGGACGGAATTTGAGTAGAAAATAATAGTATTCTTGATCGAGGTAGAGTAGGTCAAGAAATTTTTTTCCTGTAAAGTATCAGATAAGAAGATAAAATATCATAATTCCTACCCTACCTGAACACTCCTAAAGACATATTATTCACCTCAAGATTAAGATATTCATAAATGATAAATTTTTTATAGTCTGGTTCAAAGAGTTGTCAAGATTCGTATTTAAGAATATGTCTGGATTTACGATCACCACTATTAGTCATATTTTTTGGGACAAAGTTAGGAAATTATTTTATGGCACTGTAACAAGTTTGAATTTTTTTTCAAATTAACTTTAGACGTTTATAAATTCATATTTATTGAAATTATATTTAATCTATATTTATACTACTTATAAATGTCAGCATTTGTGAAAAACTTTTGATTTTTTATTTCACCTTTAATTATTACCGTAAAGTCAATTATACATATATATGCATTTGTAAAAAACTTTTGATTTCCTATTACACTCTTAATTATTACCATAAAGTCAATTATAGCCACATATTTTCCAGTCTTTCATACTTATTTGACTTCCAAAATATTAGTTAGATAAAATTTATTTCTATGACTTGGTAGATAAACTTTATTTCTATGACTTGGTAGATAAACTTTATCTCTAAATTCGTTCTTTTCCATTCAATTCTATAAACTATACTAGAATTCTAATACCATATGTTTGTTTTTTAGGTGATAAACCCAACCATTCATGTAGGTCTATAATCAAACAATTGAACGAGCATGTTAAAATTCTGAAAGATTTTCAAGCTAGCTGCAAAAAAAGAACATGAAGAGCTTCTTCACAAAAGAAAGATGCTTGTGTTCAGTTAATTTCAGTATAAAAGTCAGGAGTTAATGCAAAAGTCAGTGTATCAATTACTCTTATATCATATATTTGTTTTGAAGTATTTTGTATGGTACTTTGCATGTTCAACTATTTTCTAGTATTATGTTTCTAAATCATTGTTTGATTGCTTTTTACATGAAAAAATAAATACTTTTAATGGGTTGGAGTATTATTGAACCAATATTGTGCAAACCAGGTTTTTACTGAATTGATAGTTTATCAATCCCTATGTTTTAGTTTATTAATTCTTTTGTTTACGTTAATTCTTATGTTCTGTGTCACTTTAATTTTTCTTAATTTAATGTCAAACAGCTTTCTAAGAGATTGGTGTGGCCGGTCAAATATTAGGCATAATTGAAATTAGTTTATTAATTCTTATGTTTTAGTTTATTAAATTGCTATCGTAGGTCGAGTATTCAGCATAATTGAGGTTAATTTATTAATCCTTATATTTTAATTTATTAATTCCTATGTTTTAGTTTATTAATTCATATGTTTATGTTAAAATTTTCTATGTTGGTGTTTATTTGTTTTATTACAATGGGATAAAATATAAATTGTCATATGATTTGTAATTGTCACATTCTTCTAATCTTGTATAAGCAAAAGCCTCCAATGCATATCACAAAAAGATTAAAAAAAATGGAACAAAAATATAGATTAAAAAGGCACCAACTAGTACATAAAAAGTTCTTTATACATTAACGGTTAAAAACCAATATAAAGCTTGTTACCAAAAATTAAAAATAAATTAATTGTAACTTCTTACCAATAATGAGACTAATTATTGTCATTTACAATTAACTCTTATAATTTTTAATTTTAAAAACGTTACAAATGAATGTCATCAACAAATAATTTTTTCTATATACAAAATCAGGGTAACAATATTCTATTTATGATCGTGTTGTTTATTACATAATGATACTCAATTCAATACAATAACAAAGTAACTCTACAATTTTAAAAAATTATAAAATATCCCCATATGACCAAAACTTGTTCAAACATATCCGAAACGTGTCTAAAATATAAGAATAATGTCAATTGCACCTAATTTAGGATTTAATTTGTGAGTATCCAATGATTTATGGTGGAATTTATAAAATATTGAAACTTACTATTAACCTGAATGTTACAATATGTTAGAGCATGAAATTAGGTCCTAATATAATTTCACGAAAGTTAATAATTATTTAGGTAGGGGATCTTAATCAATTACAAAAACACAATATTAAGGTAAACACAGTTAAATAAGACGACTCATATATCGTAAGGGGTTGGACGTTAGTATATATATAAAATAAAAAATTTAGAGGTCTTCTTTCCCTGTTTCTTAAATTTTTACAATTTAGATTTCCTTAATTCAACATATAAGGCTCCCTCCAATTAGACATTGTCATGTGTCATTTTTAACCACCTCTCAACTCTTCAATAATCTTAAATTTATTCAAAAAAATATTTTTTAGCACTCAAAATTTTCAATTTGTATAATTGTTTATCTAATTCTCAAGGGATGGATAAAAAAAATACAAATTATAATCCCGTGCATCGCATGAGGTAAGCCGCTAATATAATTTTATTTGCACCGTCTATATTGAGACTTGTATTGAATAATTCATTAAGCTGTTGGCACTTGAATTTATCAAAACTAAAGCTACACTTGTTATTTTGTTTGTCAATTTCATGTTCTGTGATATTAAAAAATCTCCATCACCTCTCCAACAATGATTCCGGAAACATTAGAGAAGTATTAGTTTGCACCAATTTTTTTTTTTTTTAAATTAATCCCTTATACTCCGTTTGGTACGATAGAAAAATAGAATAATGGAAAATTTGAGGGATAAATAAAATATCATATTCGGTAAGGAATGAAAATAAAAAGGACGAAAAAGTGGATGAATTAAATTTTCTTTCAACTCACTAAAATTAATTCCTTTAAAATCCGAAAAAAAAGTGGATAAAAAGTTAATTATTTATGTTGAAATGTATTTTATTTGATTATGTATCTTTTTATATATACATATATTATGCATACATTAATTTCATATAAAAATACAATGATAAAATATGTATTTATATATATTTTATAAAACAATAAAAAATAAATAAAAAATTAAAAAAAATATTTATTCCATCTTAGTTAGGGGTGAAAATTTTCGACTCAATGTGATGAAACGACTCAAACTCGACACGAATTTTATGATACGAACTTGATTATAACTCGACTCAAACTTGAAAATGACCTAACATGCGAACAAGAAATATAAATTAATCATTTTCACTAGACTCGAATGTCATCTCTAATCTTAGCAAGTACAAAAAAAAAATGTATTTTTCATCCATCCTACTAAACATAAATGAAGGAAAGTGTATCATTCTTATTTTCCTTCCATAAAAGATAAAAAGTGTATCCCTCGTATTTTCTATCCCTCATATTTTTTATCATTCCTACTAAACGGAGCATTATTCTAAAATTTATTCATGTTTAATATACAAATCGAGAACTCTAGATTTGTAGAAAATATTAATAGTTACCTTTTAAAGCGTGATCTTTATAATTTTTCAAGTTTTCTCAAAAAATTTTGAATCTTTAAATTTAAATTTGATGTTTACTATAAATTAGGCCAATCAATGGTGCGAATAATTTTGAAAATATGAAATAAAGAGAGACCCGGAGGGGGTGGGGGGGTGTTCTCCATGTAGTTGGATAAGTCTCAATTGCGTGGCAATTCCTTTCTTTTTTGTGATGAGAAACTTCTATAAGGGAGGCTCACATACTACAAAATTCTGCATACTACAAAAGCATCAATTGATTATTAGTTAAACTTGAGAGAACTGAACTTAAAACGTATGCATTTATAATATATATTGTAAATCTAATTTTTACACCAATGGATTTTTGTAATGCCCCAAAATCGGGGTCCTTAATTTAACAAAATTCGCGCAGAGTCTCTTTTTTGTACAGAGAGTTTTACTCAAAACACAACATGTGCAATTATATTACATTGATCACACCGGGTCTATATACCCATCAAATAATAAGATTTCATTCATCATATGTAATATCCACAATATCATCCCAAAAGAATAAGCCAAGTTATGACAATTACATTCCAAAAGAATTACACTCAAACTTAGCAGCGGAATAAACAAAATACTAGACTGTACATGATCGTAAATAAATTTCCTAGTTTAGCACAAAATTAAACTATAGCTCTAGATGTCCACCTTGGGATCTAGGTTCCCCTCTGGTGGAACCTTCCAATTTCCCGGCTCATCAACTCCGGAATCTTCCTCTAGCACGAAGTCTGAATAAAAAACATTTATTGGTAGGGGGTGAGTACTAAGCTGTGTAGAAAAATTTTCCCAAACTCTAACAAGGTTTGGAAAACGTAAAAAAAAAAATGATCGGTCTCATTTCACAAATATCATACGCAAATTTTGAAAGAAAACATGATATTTTTAAAAGATCTCAAGTTTATACATTAACAATAGTTAAGTACAAGGTAAAGTCAATCCCACCATAAATAACCATTTCAAAGAGTAATAATTCCCACAACAATTTTCAAGATAATCATATCCAAAAGATAACACAATAAACAATAATCACAATGTATCTCAAGTCTGATGTAAGATAATTGCATGAATAAACACATAGAGAATATCCTGGCCCACACACACACACAATTCATCGCAAGAATATCAACTTCGGGAAGGGCGCCTACCGATGCATTGTCTCATACCAATGCACTGGTAATAACGAATTCGACCCAGACATAATATACTAATCATTTGACACAGCACCCGTGATCTAATTGTGGTTTGGTACTCGCAAGGCACCAACCCCATTACAAGTGGTAGAAAAAGTTTAAACCCACACGGAGTAAGAACCACACACATCTACCCACTTACGATACCCGGTCAATGGCCACCCATGGTCATCCAAACACCTCTATGAGATACAATCACCAACAATTTCTCAAATACACTCGATTCCATAAATCCCTAATTTTTCACATCCAAATTCACATTTATTTCACAATTGAACAATTTAAGAAAAATTAACAAGAGATCATCATAAATATCATTGTGTTGTTCAATACGAAACACTAAAGTTTTGAAATCAAGAATAAATGAGAAATCAAGAGAAAAACTCACTTCTCTTAAAATCTAGGATTTTGAATGTGAGAAAAAAACTTTGATGGTTACCCAAATATCCCATTGTTTAAAACATGGTAACATTTGCAAAAAATCAAGAATTCATGATTTCATAGCATATTAATATGATGTAGAGTCAAAGAAAACATATATGTATAATCTTAGCCTCAATGTAAGAGAATGGAAGCAAACCCCTACTTGAATTAAAATTTCAAGTAAGAACTCAAGCTCTAATGACCTCATTTTTCCCTTTTTTTTCCTTCTTTAATCTTCCTCTAAGGTTCCAAGAGGTGTAGGAGTGAAAGTGGAGTTAAAAGAATGGGAGTAAATGGGATGAAAATGAGTTTTTAAACACAGCAGCCCCGATTTTTACTGTTCACAGGCTGATTTGGTTTTCTCCAAAATTACGGTTTTACCACTAAAAATCTCCAATTTGATTCATACGACTACCCTAAGATTTTTCGACGTTCCGGATTCATTTTTAATGTTATTTTAACCTAAAAACATTTATTTTTATGAGTTATCTCAAAACTAAAATAAATTTACGCTCGAAACATGAAAATTATTATTTTTTTCCTTCGAACCGCTATATGTGCTAAAAGGCTATTCCAAGTTTTTTGGATCTCCCAGGTTCAATGATAATATTATTTTGACCTAAAAAAATTTATATTTTTTCTTAATTACCCTTATCAAGCTTAAACACCTCCAAAAATTAAATTTCACCATTAATTTGTCTCCATAGTATTTATTCATACTATTGCAATCTATAGGATTCATGCATACCTCATCACCTATATTAGCATTTCAAAAATAATTACTTGCTATATAAAGATAAGAATGTGGGGGTTTATAATTTTCGATGCAGATTCAACTACAATATAACATTTTTATGCGAGTAATATAGCATCATCTATACTGTTAATAAAGGAAGATGATAAAATTGTGTTCAACCAATAAAAGACAAAATTTGAATCTAGTTTAATTTGAATGAAAATTTAAATTTCTATTTATTTGATATATGTTTAATTAAAGAATTGAAGTTTTTTATTACTTACTTTTCACAAATTTAAATTTGAATAAAGAGTCGGGATTCCCCAATGCCCCCCCTCCGTTTCACTTTAATCACACATGACTTCCTTTTTAACTTCATTATTATTAATTACACTTAACTACCTATAACTCTCATAACTATTTAAATTATATTATTCTAATCTCTTTCCACTTTTTCTTTTATATTCTTATCTACTCAGTAACATAGAGATGCAAAAGGTGTCAATTTTGACCCTTTAATACGAATTTGACACGAATTTGACATGAACAATTATAAAATTGAAATAATTATTAAATACGCATAATACATAGTTTAGACTAATATTTAATACTCATAATACACTAAGTAGAATTTTTTTTTTTATGAATTTTGATACGAACACAATACGAATAACAAAGACATGACATGAATAACAAGATATATAGGTCACACGAATGCGACTCGATTGACACCCCGGCATAAATGACGACTAGGCATCTTCGAAAATTCTTCTTTACTCATGTGACCACGAGGCAACACTTTCAAACACTTCTATTATTATTTGATGTGTGATTTTTTCTAATATATTTTATTTTTTTAACGGATTTTGTATCATTCATTAAACTGAAATTTATTATATATAAATGAAATTTTCATAATTCATTAAAAAAATAAAAAATATATATTGAAGAGACCCACCGTTTAATTGACACATATGTCCCAAACACTCGGGGTGCGTTTAGTAATGTTATTATTTTTATATTTAAAAAAAAAACAAAAGCAGAATCAGTTTTCCTTTTTTTTTTTGTGGTAAAAAGTTGAAACATAAAATGTGTTTGGTTGCAGTTTTTGTTATAAAAAATCTAAAAAGTAAAACATAAAATATATTTGGTAACCACTTTAATTTTTGTCATATATTTTAACTTTATATCAATGTCCTGCTATAAATACATCAATATTCCAATTCTCAATATATAGGATTGCAGTGGACTGGAAAAAAACGGGTATTCGTTCAAACTCCGTTTAAATCGGGAATGGACTATACGTATTAGACAGTGAACGTATACGTATAAACCCGTATAAACCTGTACGAGAATAAAGTCGGGGATGGACTTATCCTTACTTGGTCCTGCCCCGCCCCGCCCAGTTCCATTCCCGTTACCCGTATATATTTATATACTAGTAATTGTCCGTGCTTGAAGACACGGGATAACAAAAAAAATATTTTTAATTAAAAGACATACAAAATAAAATAGCGCTAAGGTCATTAAAAAACAACAAAAAACAACAAACTCGTGCTTCAAAGCACTAATAAACAAAAAAATTGAAAATTGCTAAAATCGAGCACTTCTTGCATTTAAAGTATATTTAATTGCGATTTATTTTTTAAAATATCACAAAACACCTTTATGAACACATAGAAGTGTCCAAAGTTTGTCTTTTGGTTCTTGATTAGTTGTAATTTCAAACTTGGTGGTGGTCGTGGTGAAGGAGGCCAATAAAGTTTCGGCAAACTTTATCAAGAAAACCCAAGAATAACAAAAGAAATATTTAGTAGCAAATCTATGATAGGCTTCACCATTCTAACATCTGTGTGCCAAAACTATGTACCCATGTATAACTTGCTGCAAAATTTTGTCGATCAAAACTCAAATTCCAATAACTTTAAAAATTTGAATCATCACTTTTAACATTTTGGAGAATCTATTAGAAAAAGTTTAACCATGTCTGATGAATTCAACGTAATAATTGTAAATATATGCACTATTGAACATTATCAAATAGTCCACTTGAAAGAGTTAAGAATTTATTGTGCAAGAACTCATATGCATCGATCATACCCATTATCATCATACTCCATAGAGTTCGCTTTTAGGTTCCAGCATTTCTTTTAAACTTCTCATCAAATCCACATATCCATCTAGCTGTGTCAAATCTATTGCCCTCCCATGGAAGCTATATTCATTGTCACACAAAAAATAGGCAAAAATAATGGGCTCAAAATTTGAAGTAATTCATGAAAAATCACAAAGTGTACCTGTATAAGTTTTTTTATTTTCCATTGGGTCAATCAAATTTTTTACATCAAGTGTTCACCCAAAATAGTCTACAAATTGTGGAAATGTAATTGTTGTGAATCAAAAGACCCCTACTACTTAAAATAAATCAAAAATAGTATGAAATCAACAGCAAAGAAAAAAAAATTGAACACTTGATAGCTTAATACGTACACATTAAATCTTTGTCTAAAAATAGTTAACGAAGCATATTTCCTCACTGGTAAGAAAAAGCACATTTCCTCTGTCCAAAAAAAATCTTCAATATCTTTTCATCTACCTTTGCCTCCTATTTCATTGGTTTTGTTGGATCATTCTATGAGCTAGATCCACAAATCTATGAAAAATCAGATCATACAAAACTCATATTATATTAAACCAAACAAAAAAATTTGCTAGAAATTCAAAGACTACACAACAAAATTCAAAAATTTAAAAGACCCAACAAAACTATAATTCACCAGTTGCATCCTTGCAAAATTCTGACCATGTTTCTGCCCTTCCATCCTCCTCCTCCTCTTCCTCCTCCTCCTCTTCCTCCTCCATCCTCTTCTTCATCATCATGTTTCTCTCACACCTTCATTGACACACATTTTCCTTTTTCATTTTCTCTGTATTCATACACACACACACATAAACTTACACACTAACATACAACACAAACTGAAACACAAAAATGCCCACTGTCATTTGTCCCCCAAATCAATTCCAATTAATAAGCCATGACCCACAATCTCAAGAAAATCAAAATCCTCATTTCGTAATGGATGAGTTAACAGTGACTCACTAACACGTTCCTTAATTTCTTTTAATGCCATTGCATCTCACATAAAACTCAACCCTCAAAACACAAATATGAATTTCAATTTATCAATATTAATTAAAGAATGATAGTGATTGTTTGCAGATCTTTGAGAAACTTCATCAAACACGTTGTGGTATAAATTTAGTCAATACAATACGAAATGCAGTCTGGTACTAAATGAATTCAATCCGACAAAATAGGTCAAGCACAAAAATTTCATCACAAAAAAAAAAAACTCAAAAAATAGATAATTGTTCTTCAATTGTCCAACTGGTTTTGGGGGTGTCTGGGTATGGTTATGCACACGCAGAACAAAAACACACACACATATAAATAACACACCCTCAATGGACATGGACATAGAAACAGAAACACACACACACACGCATACACTCAATGCACACAAAAGTAGAAACACACACACACAGAAGAATATCGTGTTGAGGTAGAGGAAGAGTGAAATCTGGTGTTTTAAAATATTAGAGAAATTGAATCAACAACCATAGAATTCATTCAAGGCCAAAACCAGAAATCGATAATTATCTCAAACCCAAAACCAACATACCCACCATTCAACATTAAAAATCTGGTGTTTCAATATATCAAAGAAAATTAAATCAACAACCATAGAATTCACTCAAGGCCAAAACCAGAATTCAACAATTATCTTAAACCCAAAACCAACATACCCACCATTCAACATTAAAAATCTGGTGTTTTGGGGCATTTTGTCAAACATATTGTGTGTGAGAGATGAGCAGCGAAGAGAAGCAGAGAGATGGACAAACAGAGTGAGACATGAACAACGGTGTAAAAGGGATGAGAAAAAATAGAAAAAAAACTGAGATACCTGGGCAACTTCTGGGTGTTGAGCAATGGGTGGAGGTGACTGTCGTTTGGCAGTGGCATTGCTTCGTAGAAGAAGGCAGTGATGATGAAGCTCTGGATGTGAGAGAGAACTGGGTGTAAGATAGAGCAGTGGGTGGCGATGGCAATCGTTTGGTGGTAGAGATCTGGGCGTGAGAGATAAGGGTATGAATTTGGGGTGAATATTGAGTTTGGAAGGCTGGATCATGTGATAGAGACGTGATATATTGGGAGAGAGAGGCGTGAGAGAGAGAGAGGCATAAGTGGGCGAAAGGCGTGAGAAAGAGAGAGAACGCGTGAGGGAGAGAGGGAGAGGCAGAAGTGTTAGAGAGAGACGTGACTCAAGAATGTTGTTGAGCGAAAAAATAAAATTTAATACTTATTATAGACCATTAGATCAAAATTTTTGAGATGATCTAAACCGTCTTTTATGTTGAGATTATGTTGTTCGTTAGATGTGTTTATGTTTTGTCTTAAAACAATCTGAACCTCTTTTTGTCTTTTGAATTCAAACTTCATTCTATTTTATTATATAGACTAGGGATAACCTGTGCTTGAAGGCATGATGCAATTAAAAAAAATCGAACATTAAATTTGAACGCAAAATAATTAAACAAGAGTTGAAGTGTATGTTTTTTATCTAATGGTGAAAATGGACGAAATAACTTAATTGAGACAAAATTGATAATTGAGGAACTAAATGGAGAGATTTGGAAGTTCAAGAACCAAATTGAAACTTGTGACAAAATTTAGGAACGAATTATGATATTTACCCTAATATTTTTATCAATACTCCATTGAAGTACAATTAATGAAACTTTTTGGCTTAGTGAACAAAATCAATTAGGAGTCAACTACTTGAACTCTTTACCAAAGCACAAAACATAAGTTCAAACACAGTGAATTAAATTCTCTACATCCCAATTATCCCACAAACATTATATTCAGTCATTGACAAACAAATTGTATAGAAATATAATTGTAACTCATCATTTAGTAATAGATAAAAAACTGAAAAACATAACGCAAAATTCCGTTCCTATGAATTAAACAAAACACAAACTGAGGGAGAAAAAACAACTTGATCACACATACTTTGCTTAACCACCATATTCTTCATATCTTTTTTTTTGGTAAGCATTATTTGTTTCTAGGAAGATCAACTGAACATAAACCAAAGAATTCAAAATTTTATTCCATTCTTTTTTTCCTTCAAAATTTTATTCCATTCAGTGGGTTAGCTGAGGTATTAGATGGGCAGCCGTCAACAGTTGTCATCAACCAATACTTTGACCACCTAAATTAAAAAAAAAAATTTACATTGAATTAGGAATACTCCAAATTACACAACTAACCAAACAGGAAAAAGAAAAAAAAGAACTAAAAATCACTTACATGATCTTTCCAAAACAATCACCACCTAGCACCACTGCAACAAATGCCGAGAAGATCACAACAAAATTCAACACAATATATGAAAATATGATGTAATTTAATTTATGACAATATGCTAAACTTAAAAAATTTGGGCAGAATTAGATATAAAGATATGAAAATAATGTTATTTAGTCTCTTTAAGCCCAACTTGCTATCATTTCGTTCATGAAATGGTGACGTTCACACCTAAAAACCCTCATCAAAGGGAAAAAATAGATATAAAGATAATAAACTGAGTCAAATTAGTTTTATTTAATAACCAATCAAAACCAAACGAAGTTATAATTTACCACCGGCGATGAGCCAATAGTCCTTGGGCTTCTTGTGTTTGGAGACCTTGACCATGTTGGAAGTGTAGAGCTAAGTACCGAGTAGACAATGAGCTATTGGATGGTGGCTTAAGGTGAGCTATAGTGCAGAAAGGAATTTTTTTCCCTTTACTATTACCAGCTTGAAAGGAATTTTTGTCCACTAAGCAACTATATTGAGCAAATAACCCAATTCATACCCACCAAAAGCATCATCAACAAATCCAATGAACTCCCACATCATATCTCAACAACATATATACTGTATGAAGTTATCCAATCCTACAAAAAGAAATAGAGAAAGAGAAAACAATTAGAAAGCATGTAGTATGCACCACAAACCCCCTCATATAGTGATAATTTTATCGACAGAAATACAGGTAAAGCACCCATTCCCAAGCTCAAATATATTTTTGAAGTGCTTAATGATGATTTTTCTACAACATAAAAAGTTGTATTACATGAAAACGGACTCATACAGTCGACCCCAAATGATTAGGATATAAGACTTAGTTTGGCTAGTTGGTTGGTATAAGAAGTTGTATTACATAAGTGATCATTAAGATAATAGCTATCATGCTAATATACATGACCTTGGACTCGTCAGATAATCAACAAATTCTAAGGCAGCGTAAGCTCAACAATTTTAGTTGGAGTGGACAGAATAAATGTTAAGTACTTAACCTTGATCTGAACCGTTTTTTATGTTAAGATTATATTGTTTGTTGGATGTGTTTATGTTTTGTCTTAAAACGATCTAAACTTTTTTTGTCTTTTGAATTCAAACTACGTTCTACTTTATTATATTGATATATTGGGATAACCCGTGCCTGAAAGTACGGTGCAACTAAAAAAAATTGAACATTTAATTTGAAGGCGAAATAATCAAATAATGAATATAAACATGCATTAAGCTGCAAATTATTTGACCATTTTTAATGTCATAACTTTAGTGCAATAAAAAGGGTTAAAATGTGGATACTTTGCCAAAATGTAGATATTCTGTAAGAAACTTTCAATTTTTTGGCAGAGTATCATCTGAAAATATAATGCCACAAACAAAATCAAGTCTAAAACATGAAAACAAAAAGTCACCCCAAACCTCTCCACCTTTGAAGAAAGCCATAAACCAAATTCCACTAATTGTTGGCACAAATTTATTTCAAGAATTTGAGCAAACAGTTGGTGTGCCATTGTGTGGTTGTGCAAGTTTGATGAAGGGGAAGGGGTTGGGCGACTACAGCTCTGAAGATGGAATCACCCAACAAAAGCCTACATCATAATTCATAACAAAAAAAACATTGAGTGTGCTTCTCATTCCCAACTTAAAATTAGTTTTTGGCAACTTTGAGCAATTAATGTTGTGCAGATGACTAATAGAGACATTGATGCATTCTAATCTTAGTTATCAAATGTAATAATAACTAATAAGAACACTATTAGACAAATCAGTGACATTGGAAATCAGATTGGCACATACATAGGAGGTCACCGTCGTCACTTGAGTTGTGTGGTCGCTGAAGCTGCACTACTGATGGTAGTTGTGAGTTGTGAGTTGTGATGTCATCCTCACCTATAATCCGAATAACATATCATTTCAATCCAAATCGAAGTATCGTTGAACCCAAACAAACTCTTCAACAAATTCAAACCCAAACCCAATTTAATCAAATTAACAACCCCGATATATTATAATGACAGAGCAAAAGTAACTCCAAGACTTTAAGAATGTTAAGCAACTTGAGCGGGAACTTGGTTGGAGGCCCTGCCGGTCATGCTAGTTTTTGGTTAATAAAGAATCTGGTTCCTTAAGATATCTCGGTAAAGTACCCTTTTTAGAATCTAGATCTTCCAGCACGTCTTCAAATCCTAGGGAATGCCAAAGCTCCTCATCCATTGAAATACTTTTTGCGTTGGAAAATTGTTGCCTTATTAATGTCATCTTTTCTTCAGTTGTGCTTGAATGTTCATTTTTCTGTGGAACCAACAGGATGCGTTGTTTAAATTCTTGCTGCTTCCCAATTTTTATCCGAGACGTACGGCTTTTAAAGCATGAGTGCTTCTCAAGCAAACCTATAGAAGCACATTTTTGCAGATAATCCTTAGATAACACTCTTTGTTGTTTATGAATGGCCTATTGTGCTGGCAGTTCACCCAAACCCATTAATCTTGCAATAACACTTGGTGTGTGGTGGTTGGCTTCCATACCTATTGACAATTCTTCAGCTATCATAAAATAAAATCACTTAAATCGTGGCACTGTCCAGAAAAAACAAATACATTTGCATTGTCAGACATTACATTATGACAGAAAATAATTCTTATATCAGAAAAGAGAACTATCTTCTAGTTATCTTAAATATAGGTGACAGAAATGCTTCTTGTAGCACTCCATCACATATTTTCACCAGTGCAGGTACAGCCACTTGAGTGGCTTGTAATGTAATGAAAAAACATGTTGCTTTACAAAATTAAGCACAACAGAAAATAGCTAGTTACCTTGTCTTCCTCAACACCACAATCACTCTTGCAAGAGCAAGATTTTGATTCCAAATTTGAAGCCTCTCTATTTTCTTGAGTCTCCCTCTTCCCAAAAAGTGAATCTAATGAACAGTCAATGAGGACGCTTATGAAAATAAATACTCATAGACAGCAGTGAACCTGAACAAACACTAAGAAAATAAACCATTAGTGGAAGATTGTGCAAAACCAGAATTTATTCCCATCATTCTACATTGAAAAAATGAAGATATCTGTTAAATCAATTTCCATATTCTTTGAATGGAAAAAGAAGAAGCTTCGAAGAAGTATAACTAAAAGTGAACAATAAATAACAGGAATATGTATGATTTCATAGAAGTAATATTCAAGCAAAATAGAGAAGTGCTATAGCAAATAGATAAAAGCCCTCAATCGATAGGCTTCAAAGCTGAACTCTTAAGTTTGCTTGTAATATTTGTGTTGGAGTATTTGTGTTAGGAACATTTGGTCGAACATCTTGTGTGTGTGTGTGTGATGTATTTTGTACGATGTGAGCAGCTAAGAGAGAGAAGAGAGTCGTGTGTGGCAATAAAGAGAGAGATGAACAGATAGTGAAAGAGAGAAGCAGAGATGGAGATAGAGAGTTGTACTTGGCAGCGGAGAGAGAATCAGGCAGCGACTGGAGAATCAATGACTTTGATATTGATGGAGAGAGAAGAGATTTAGGGGTGGACAAAGAGAGGTAGCAAGAGGGAGGGGCTGATTTCTAGGGCTTGAATTGGGGGAGAGATAAAAATTTGGGGCATCGCTGGTATGAAAAGGGCATGAGTGTGAGGTAGAGGAGGAAAAAGAGAGAGGTTGGGTGTGAGTGTGTGAGGCAGATGAGGAAAGAAAGATGGTGGGCAGTGGCTTGTGCACTTGAGGTCTTACGCACGTACTACTTCGATTTGAAGCTCTGCATCAACTTGATCACCTGAAGATTTGGTGCATCGATCTCTGGATGCTTCGCTAAGTTGTAGTCCTTCTTTGCACAACGCACTCTCTCGACAGAGGATTCACCGCAAATCGCATTTTACAAAATGCACAGACAAACACATACATACAAATAGAGGGGGAGAGAGAGAGAAACCTTGGAAGAGGTATTTGGAGATCTCTCTCCGATTCTTCTCTGTGATAATTTGAGGAAGAAAATGGAAACATTGGTTAATTCACACAAAGACATCAATATAAATACACTTCTATATACACATACAAAGAGAGAGAGAGAGAAGCTCACCGTGGTTATTGTGGGATTGTGGAAGAGAGGAAGAAACAAAGACGACTACAACCTAATGGGGGTGCTGAATATCTAGATTAGGGTTTTTAAGAATTCTCCAAAACTACTTTGGGCAGGGATAGAGGCATGAGAGATTGGAAAAGAGAGGCAGAAGTGAGAGAGATGCGTGAGAGAGATAGAGGCAGAAGTGGGGAGCAAATCCTCTGCTGTCGGTAGAAAACCGCACGACATGCGGTTAAGTTACGCGGTGCTCTTTTTGTTGCCTTTTGCTATATTTTTTTTTAGAAGCCCTAACAAAAATGATGTCGTTTTTGTCCTTCAAATTCCCCTCTCTTTCCCCCGCTTTCTCTTTGTCGAACACAGAACTTCTCCCGCCTTCTTCTTCCTCAACACAGTCGAACTCTTCTTCGTGAAAGTGGCTGATTCTCCTTACCAGTGAACGCCAAAAGTTAGGTAAGGCTGAGTTGATCAGGTTTGGGTTATAAGTCCTGAGTCGCCAAAAGTTTTTGATACTCATCCTGTCCAGTGGCTGAGTTGATCGGGTTTGTTATTGCACCTTCTAGTTGTGCATATTTTCTAGTATTCTGGCCATGTGTGATCAGTAAATGGTTGGATTTGGGTATTTTCTACCCCTGATCTAATAGTTTGTGTTGTTATTGTCAAAAATGATATACTTTCAATTATGTTTCTTTCAGTCTTGGTGACTTTGTCATCCCCTCAATTTTATTGTGGGCTTTTAAAGTGACATGCACTTGCCTACTTTTGTGTCCTGTAATTTGTTACCTTGTGAAGATCTGTTTTGGTGGCAATATGTGGCCCCTTGTACGAATGATGATTCGATATTTATATTATCTTAAAAGTATTTGATCAATTGTCTTATTTTTTTTGGTTGAAAGATAGAAAGCTATAGGTTCTTAGACATTACCTTCTGTATACTGGTATGATTATCTGATCTGAATGCGTTTCAATTGTTTATTCCTGCTTGGAATTGATGGTAGAACAACATTGGCCTACTTTGCTTAGAGGCTTCAATCCTTGAGAAGACCTTGGAAGCCTCTAAACTAGCATTGGAGAAAATAAGGTTTTTAAGATCTAGTACTAATTTGTAATATGGTTTGCCCAAAGAAAAATGTATTGTAGAATATTGAACCTTTGGGTTTTGGGTGTTAGAAGTGGGGTATGGTCATAAAACTTGTTTTCCTATCTTTTTAAAACTTCTAGAAATGGCTATGTTGAGTTTTGATATTCACATGTTTGAAGAATGAAGATTAAACCAGCTGAACATATTAATGCATCCGATGTTGTACTGTTTCATATTTCATTGAACAACATGAGCAATGTAGAAAGTATGTTTTTTTGGGTTGTTGGCTTATAATAATGAGGCTGTTTTTTTTTGTGGCTTATAAATGAATCGGGTAGTGTCCTGAAGCCAATTGTTTTGTACATGTTTAGGCTATTTCTTGTTGGCTTATGCATATATTTTTTGTTTCATTCACCACATAATGTTATTTCAATTAAATTTCTTATTGTAGGATACTAAGATGGATGATTTGGGAGTTAATGCAACTGAGAATATACCTCATATTGGTATGCAATTTGATGCGGAGGAAGATGCTTATGCATTTTACAATAGTTATGGAGGGTCTGTGGGATTTAGTGTGAGAAAATATTTTCAGAATAAAAGTTTGAAAGATGACATTGTCATTTACAGAAAATATATTTGTTGTAAACAAGGTCACAGGGGTCGTGATAAAAGAGAGTGTCAAAGAAGGAAGCCTCGAGCAGAGACAAGAACAAATTGTGAAGCTCATAGGTGCATATCTCTTAATAGAGAAATTGATAAATTTGTTGTGACAAAATGGAATGACAATCACAACCATCCTTTGCACCTTGCTGAATGTATGCATTGATGACATCCCAACGGAAGGTCACCGAAGCACAAGACATGAATATTGATATGGCAGCGGATTGTGGATTGTCACTTAAGGCTTCATATGAACTTTTAAGTACTCAGTCTGGAGGAAAAAAAAGTCTTGGTTTTACTCGTCTTGACCAAAAGAATTACCTCTATGAAAGGAGGCAACGAGACTTGAGGTATGGTGAGGCGGGTAGTTTGTTGAAGTATTTTCAAATGGAAGCAGTGAAAAATCCATCATTCTATTATGGAGTGCAATTGGATGTCGAGGAACATATTACTAATATTTTTTGGGTCGACCCAGTGATGATTATTGACTATGGCAACTTTGGAGATGTTTTCTCATTTGACATTACTTTTAGAACGAACAAGGAGTATTGACCCTTTACTTGTTTTACTGACTTCAATAATTTCAGGAAGACAGTCTTATTTGGAGCTGCATTATTGTATGATCAAACGACAAAATCATTTTAGTGGTTGTTTGAGACATTCTTACAAGCTATGTCTGGAAAATATCCTATTAACATCTTCACCGACCAAGATCAAGCAATAACTAAGGCTATTTCTATAGTTATGCCAGAGACATACCATGGGTTATGTACTTGACACCTTTGCCAAAATACTTTGAAACATTTGAGAAACATATATAAGGATGGTTCACATTTTCCTGCTCGATTTAAAGAGTGTGTGTATTGATATGAAGAAAAACATGAATTATTTGAGGCTTGAGAATCATTGGTTGCGGAGTATAATTTGCATGATAATATGTGGATGAAAGCCACTTGGGCATTGCGAGAGAAATGGGGGCATGTGTATATGAAAAGGACTTTCACTGTAGGAATGAGAAACACTCAATTGAGTGAGAGCTTGAATGCAGCCTTACGAAAGTACTTAAAACTAGACCATGACATTGTTTAGTTCTTTGTACATTTTGAAAGAGTTGTGAATGATAAGAGGTATAAGGAGTCATACTCAGAATACCAAGCTAGGAAAAATTACCCAGATTGAAGTTAAAAAGAGCTCCAATGTTAGTGCAAGCTGGGCAAGTGTACACTCCTACTATGTTTGAGCTGTTCCAAGAGGAGTATGATATCTTTCAGTGTGCTATTGCGACACCATGTGATGTATTGGATGGGTAACATCAATTTGTGGTTCGATTATACAATGAACATAGAGAGTATTTGGTCTTGGTTAAGGCTAATGAGGAGATACTCAATTGCAGTTGTCAGAAGTTTGATATGGAGGGAATATTATGTGGTCATGCACTTAAAGTCTTGAACATGATGAATATTAAGAAAATTCCGGAGCAATACATATGTAAGAGATGAAGACGAGATGCAAGAAAGAGTTGTAGGCCAACCCCCATTTTATTATCAAATAAAGAGAATCCAAAGTTAATGGTGGCGTCATGTTACAGGCAGCTTTGTCCTAGGATGGTACAACTAGTTACTCTATGCTCTGGTCTTCAACCTACATATGAATTGGTGTCACGTAGTATTGAGGAATTGTTCAACAAGTGGATAATATATATGCATTAATTGGTGATGATGGCAATGTTGACCCAATCCATGAAAATGTTGACCCAAGTGGAATAGAAAATGTTGACCCAATCCTTCTTCAAGTTAAAGGTTTAAAAAGAAAAGAAATCTTGGTATGAGAAAGCAGAAAAGAGAAAAAAAAGAGCTTCCCAACCATTACATAATGTAGATTTTTTTAATTCATTTCATATTTTTATTCACTTTATATTTTTATTCACTTCATATTTTTATAAACATAATTGTAAGTATTTTTTTATTCTAGGTACAAGGTTTGAGTCACCCGTGTACATCAGCATATGGTCAATCGATGTCTTCTCAAGCTTCAAATAATGTACAAAGTGTTATGATATGTTACCTTATTATTAATTTTATTGTTTCACATATTTATCAAGTTTATTTGTCTAATCCCTTCTCATTAATGTAGGGTACTCCAACTGATTCAATACATGTGCATTTTTTAAACGATGCTGAATCATTTTTCATGCATGGGGGATACAACTTCTAAGGATGTAGATGGAGGCTACTCAATTTCTCATTTTGTTAAAAACTATTTGTTTTTAATGAGAGTACTAGCACTTGTATGGATGCTTGTTGTATATTTAATGAATCTGATCTTTTTATAATGTATGTGATCTTTTTAATGAATGTGATCTTCTTAATGAATGTGATCTTCCAAGTCACAACAATATACAACACCCACAATTTCATTTAAATTAAACGCACAAGTTCATTTACAACACAAGTTTCATCACTACACCATTGTTCTTATAACTCTACTTCACTAGAATCACAAATATAAGCATCACCACTACTAAAGTGACTACAGACATATTTGACTTCACTGAACCTTCTTTAGGCTCAACACGTTGAATTACATTACAAAGTTCTTCAATTCGTCGTATATTGTCTTCAATTCGTTGTACATTGTCTTCAATTTGTTTTACATCCATCCTCTCATTTTTAATTTCCGAAGAGGGGAAAGAAATAGGAGTCATCCACTTAAAAAAGTGACTGGAATCGTCTGGACATATGCAATATAGCTTCCCAGGATTTTTTTTAGATTCAAAAACTTTGATAATCGCCCTTTTGCTACAAATGGGGCAACGCATATTGCGATATCTTAACTCGTTGTTGCTTGTTGCCGTGCTTGAAGATGTCATTCTTCAACACTACAAACATGAAAGGACAATTGTAATAAAACTCAACATTATAGCATAATGAACTTCATCAAAATGATAGTGCTTGTGTTTGATGAAATGTGAACTATTTGCTTGGCTGCTGTTAGTAGCAGTTGACTAATGCTTGTTCAAATTTTGCCTGCAATAGCCCAAATTTTGCTCACCTTGTTCAAGCATTTTCACTAATGCTTGTTCAAGCATTTTCACTAAACATAATACAGGGCATACAACCAAATTCACACGGTTGATTGGATTATATTTGTTCTCCAAACTCCAAAGAACTTGAGACAAGCCCATTCCATTTCACATACCACCTCAAGAAATTTGTAGCAAACATGAAGCATATAAAAAAATATGGTTCAAACAATGTAGCAGGCTAATCACAAAAGTGTAGCAAAATTGACCCCAACAAAAATCTGAACCTTGTTTTTACTCTGTTCAATTGCATTTACCAAACTTGACCCCAACAAAAATTACTCAGCAATGACAGGATCCAAATTAGAAGCAACATAATCCTGACAAACATGGTGCAACATCAAACTGAACAGGCTTAAGCTTTACTGATCATAAAACATTACTGTTGAAGATGATCAGTAAAGCTCCAAAAAGCAATTTATTGAATGCTAACATATTGAGGAAAATTAAAATATTAAAGCAGGCTGGCCAAAACCAATTTCATTTCTATTACACGAAACCATACATCACCACACTGGCCAAAACCTTGTCTACTGAGTACATATCAGCCCTAACAAATCTCAAGCAGAATTTATAGCTCAAAATCACATCTTCAAAAATTTAACTAAAAATTTCGGAATTCCACAATGGAACTTGGAGTACAACAACAAGAAGCCGTAAAATAAACAACAATTTTTTACCAAGAAAGCACCCATAAATTATTTGAAGAAAGCACCAAAAACCACAATTTCATTACCAAACAACATTCATAACTATTTGAAAAAACCAAAGAAAAATAAAATACATGGGTTTTTTTTTTGTGAATAAGAATCAAAGGTTAAGCTTTTGTGTAAAAACGGTACCTGATCGTTTGGTAACCTCCTTAGCAGCGATCGACGAAGACAAGGTAGGCAGCAAGATGAAACAAAAGAGATTTTAGATGTGGGGAGCAGAACCAAAAACGATAGGCAGCAACAGGAGGAAACAGAAGGGATTTCAAATAGGGGAGAGCAGAACCAAAAACGACGTCGTTTTTGGTTAGGGCTTTTAAAAAAAAGGGATTAATCTCATTTTGTACCCCGAAAGATTGTTTGAATCTCAATTTACACTCTCAAAGATCAAAAATCTCAATTTATACCCTCAAAGATAGAAATTTGTATCAATGTGCACCCCCAAAGATCAAAAATCTCAATTTGCACCTTTAAAGATAGAAATTTATATCAATGTGCACCCTAAAGATAAAAAATCTCAATTTGCACCCTCAAAGATAGAAATTTGTATCAATGTGCACCTAAAAACTAAATTGATAAATAATACCTAGATCCCCTCATACTTGTCACTTAATCATTTAGACCTCTTCACATTTAGAATATTACTCCTACATCTTATGACATTTGTGCACGTATAATACGTAACTCATTTTCATTGATATCTATTAATATAACTGTTAAAAAATATAATTTTATCCTAATAAAAAATTATAATTTCATATTACCCTTTATTTTATGGGTTTAATATATTTTAAAGTTCAAAATCTAGTTTACCATTTGAATATCTAATAAAATGTAAACATTTATATAATGTTTTTCATATTACCTTTTATATAAATATCTATATTTTATTAGACATTCAAATGGTAAGCTTGATTTTTAACTTTAGAGTATATCGAATCCACAAAATAAAAGGTAATATAAAATTATAATTTTTTATTAGGATAAAATCATATTTTTTAATGATTATATTAATAGATATCAACGAAAACTGGTTATGTGTTACACATGCACAAACGTCATGAGATGTAAAGGGAATATTCTAAATGTGAAGGAGTTCAAATGATTAAGTGACAAATATGAGGGGATCTAGGTATAATTTATCAATTTAATTTAGGTGCACATTGATACAAATTTCTATCTTTGAGGGTGCAAATTGAGATTTTTTATCTTTGGGGATGCATATTAATACAAATTCTATCTTTGAGGGTGCAAATTGAGATTTTTTATCTTTGGGGATGCACATTGATACAAATTTCTATCTTTGAGGGTGTAAATTGAAATTTTTGATCTTTGGAAGTGCAAATTAAGATTTGAACAATCTTTTAGGGTACAAAATGAGATTAACCAAAAAAAAAATATAGCAAAAAACAGTAAAAACGGCACCGTGTAACTTAACCGCATGTCACGCGATTTTCTCCCAACAGCAGAGGATCTGCTCCCGGCAGAAGTGAGAGGGAGACGTGTGAGACGGAGGACTTTGTTGGGTGGGAAAGAAAATTTTAATACTCAAATGACCGTTTAGTTCATAATTTTTAAGATAATTTGAACCGTCTTTTATGTTAAAATTATATTGTACGTTGAATGGATTCATATTTTGTCATAAACGATCTCGATCTCGCTTTCTCTTTTAGGTTTAAATTTCGGTATATTTTATTATATGGATAAATAAATTAACTCCCAATTAAAACCTGGGCCTAGCGTACTCCAACCTTAATCCTCTTCCTCGATCAACGCCCCCCCTCTCTCACAGATGGTGATCTGAGTATATGCTGCAAACCCGCGCCTCCTCCTCTTCGAGACTCTCGCCTCTTGCCTCTCTCTGCTTCTCTCAGTCGATCGATCCCTGGCGCCTCCTCCTCTTTGAGTCTCAGAGACTCTCGCCTCTCTCGCTGTCTCATCTTCGAAGCCACAAGCCAGCCACAAGCATCCCAGGTTCTCTCTCTCCTCTTTGAGTTTTGTAAGATATTGGGGAAATTTTTTTGAATTAGTGAGTTCTTATGGAAAACTTGGACTGCATAATATTTGGAACTTTGAACTGGTGGTTTTGGATTCTGGATTATTCTGAATTTTTTGTGCTTGTGATTCTACTATGTCTTGGTATGGTTTGGGCTTGGATTCTATTATGCCGTTCTTATGTCATATGTTTTTTTTAGTGGTTTTTATTCTCCAGTTGAGGTCCTGCTCTCTGTATTTAGATGCATATATTTTCTTTGGCGATTGCATAGGTTTGAGGTCCTGGCTTGCTGGTTTAATAGAGTATTAGAATTCATGATATTTATTTATTTTTCCACTTCAAATTAGTTCTATTGATTTTATTAGATTAATGGGTTTTGTTTTCTTTTATGACTGGAAGTTCTTAGTACATATCTGTGGGAAGATATTTGGGTTTGATGTAACATAAATTCCCATTGATAAAAGATAAAGCAACTTAGTAAAGTGGAAGATCTATGGTACAAAATATTTCAGGTTCTCTATCCTGTTTCTCCTGGACTTCTCTATCCGAGTTTAAGTTTTGATAGTGTTGCATGATTCGTTGTGGGCTGATTCTTGTCATATATCATTGTAATTGTGTTTGCTTTCAAAATCGATTTCTCACTGATTGGCATAAGCCGCATAACCAATACTATTGATCTTTTCCCCCTTGTGTAATGGATTGTTAAAATAAATTATAATGGATTTTAATCTTTGATTTACATTTCATTATTGAACTTGAGGCTTTTTTAATATGTCTCTTTGTGTTCAATTGGGTTGGTTCAATGTGCGTTTTGGTGGTGTTTCTGGGGCTGTTTCTATGGTATTTCTGGTGCTGTTTTGGGGCTATTTTTCTGGGGCTGTTTTGCTGTTGTGATTATGTTAGAGGTGCTGCTGTTTTGTTGTCAATGTTGCTCCTGTTGTGTTTCTTTTGTGCTGTTGGAGTATTGGATTTATTAAAACATTAGGATGTTTATTGGATTTAGAGATCTTTAGTTAGAGTTATCATTTGTCACACTTGGCTTAGGCTTAGGCTTGGATATTCTTCATTGGGCCCGTTGTAATGATTTATGAAAAAGAAAATTAATTGGGTCAAACAAGTTGGGTACTAGAACAAAACAAAAAAAAAAAGTCCATACCAAATCTCTTAAAATTGGCAAACTAAAATTGATTCCTTAGAGTGTTGGAAATTTCTTTGGTTCAAAAATTGTGGAATATATAGCGAAAAAATAGTAAAATATAGAATTTGTAAGAAGATTAAATATTATAGAATATTACTTTTATTTGTGTCAAATATATAATATTAAATATGATAGACTTCAATAAGTTTATTCGACAGTTTCAAATAAACTCATCTAACGATTTCCAACATCCCTCTTAAAATCATTCACATTGAATTTTTACCCTCCCAAGTCCATCACTTGTCACTTTCGTTTTACCGTGCCTTCGGGCACGAGTTACCCGTAGTTATCATATAAAATGCCAAGAAGAATGCTTTGTCTCATTTTTTCATTTCATACCTTTCCAACTCCGGCGAACAAGCTCCTCCAACGCCTGCGACATCTCGAACTCCGGCGAAGCTCTCTATCTCCGGTGAACCTGTAATCTTTCCAGCAAAGTTGTAAGCTCTCTGTCTGCTGGTTCCTCTACTCTAGCATTAATTTTTTTTTTTTTTTTCAGATCTATGATTCTTGTTTCAGATTTAGGGTTTATTTTTATAGATTCATAGTTTATTTCTATAGATCTATAGTCTACTATTTCAGTTCTAGGGTATATTATTATTTATTTAACCTCTCTCTCTCCCTCTCTCTTTCTATGTATGCATCTGTGTGTGAGTGTACGCATTTGGGTGTGTGTGTGTGTGCATTTGGGTGGATGGTTGTGTGTGTGCACTGGGGGTTGGATGTGTGCATGCTTGCATTGTGAATTGTGGGTGGGTGGGTATGAATTGTGAATTTCTGTTTAAGACCTCAACAACGTGAGGTAGAAATTTTATTAATTCCCAAAAATTACACTCAAAATGAGAGGAACAACAACCTCATTATACATGGTATAAAATTGGAAAAAAAAAATAAACAAACCAAACAATGAAAAAATATCTTCTCCTCAGCACTTTGATTCCAGACTAGTCCAGCATAAGGACCAACCTGACAGCAATAGGCAGTGGAATAGACGTAGAAAAATCAGTATGAATTGTGAATTGGAATTATGAATTATATGCTTATGACTTTGAATTCAATTATGAATTGTGAATTGATTTATGAATTATATGCTTATGAATTTGAATTCAATTTGGATTGTGAATTGGAATTGTAAATTGATTTATAAATTATGCTTTATGTAACTAGGTGATTTGAGAGGGTGGGGTAATTGTTTGTAGAAGTGAGTGTTTGATGAACATTTGTGCGTTGTGTATGTGGGTAAACATTTGTGTGGTCCTTTCTAATTAGTAAATGTGATTTATTCATGTAGAATATCCCATGGGGCAATGTGATTTGGAAAGAGATGGATTCAAGAATCTTTCATAACTCATTTAAAGATGCTGAGACAATGAAGCTTAAGTTGTGTGCAGTGCTGAGGGGAAAAATTGTCTACTCATTCAAAGATGTTGGGTTTGATTAATTCGTATGAGATAGATCATTGCTGCAGTTAATTTCTATAGCTTCTTAGAGTTGAGTGAAGTTATTTCTAGGATTTGATCATAATTGGTAGCAAGTAGCTTAGGGACTATATTGGAAATAATCAGAGCTCCATTGCTTGAGAGAATGTTTTGAAGTTTTTTCCCTTTTCTTGTAAAGCTTTATCTTTTCTATCAAAAAAAATTCAAGTTTTATTTTGATTTGTGCCTTATTCCATGGGTTGATGGATATATTAATAGGGATGTCAATGGACCGAAGTGGGGGCGGGGGCATAGTCTTCATCCCCGTACTCGCTTAAAAAACCTTCGTCCATCCCCGGTTCACCCCTGCTAACGGGTATAATTTTCATCCCCATCCCCCTTCGCGGATAAATTTATAATACTCGTCCCCATCCCCGCTTCCCTAGTACCCGCCCAAGCCCAAGCCTAAGCCCAAGCCTAAGCCTAAGCCTAAGCCCAAGCCTAAGCCTAAGGCCAATATAAAAAGTGTGGCAAATAATAACTCTAACTGAAGATCTCTAAATTCAATAAACATCATAATGTTTTAATAAATCCAATGCTCCAAACTCGTAATCTACTCTCTTCTATGTAGCGCTCTCTCTTTGTTAACCTGCTCATTCACGCTATCAAATTCAATGTGTTATTTTTTTCGCATGATAGGCCTTGCGCATCGGTGTATTTAAGGGCACAAATCTCAAACCCTCTTGAGATCTGAAAGTGTCCCTCTCCAGGTAATTTTCCATAGCTCCCATTTATCTGAAAGCCTCTCTTTGATCGTTTGTATATTCTTTGGCCAATTTCAGTTCCACTATGTAAGATTCTGGTAGTTTTTCATTTCTTTTTATACTAGTTCCATTTTTTTTTTATTTTTGTCGAGAGCAATCACCAATATGTGCCTGTTGGTATGTATTCTACCTGTTTGTTGGATTTCCTGTGAACAATTCGGTTATTGTGACATGTTGGTTTTTAAGATTTTGATTTCCTATGTTGGGATGAGAACTAAGGACTCCACTTGTGCGTGCTTGATCTTGCACAATATAAACACGAGAACAGATCTCTCCCTTGGTGAACTCGAGTGAGTCAGTCAAATGGTCAACCCTACTGCCTGGGACGGCCTATGAGGTCCGGTGGTAACCTGGAACGGTAACGAGAGACCCTCGTGGGTCAATGGAACGATCCAATAAGGCTGAGGGAGGTGCCTAGAACAAAGAAAGACAAGTTAGAAGGACGCCAGAGTGTTTTTCGGCGTATCCCCTCCGACGATCAAGTCAGTTTTTGAGAGAGAGGAAGAAGAAAACACTGAGTATAATTCGTAGCAAAGATTTTTTGTTCTCCCCTACCTTGCCTTTTGCGAGTAGTATTTATACCTCAAATACTCATGATTGCTGTCAGTGTGGTCAGTAGGTGATCATTAGATACAGGCAACGTGCGCACTGATTCCTACGAGGAATGTCTTCTCTTTTAATTGCGGGATCCTGAGCAACTAAGGCTGTGTCATCGGCATGCCGACTGTTTAATGAGCTCCTCTCGGGGAGGATACAATAAATGTCCAGCCTTAGAGACATTTATTGCCTTTCACTTCCGAGCCTTACCGCATTGAATGCAGTCTCATCAGGGGAATGGTGTAATTAAATGCTTGCTTTCCCAAGTCGTGTGTCAGCAAGGGCATGCGGTCTTTCTGTCTCTGATGTGACACAATATGCCACGCGTCCATTCCCGATTGGCTGTGGCCCCTACCTTCCTGTGCCTTCTGACACCAATTGTGTAAGACGAGGTCATGATAACTAACCTAGTTTAGCCTAGGCTAGTGACTTGTACATCAGTAGCTCTGCAGGAGAAGAGAATGTCATCCTGGACATTGGTACATATCGGTACCGAGGGGGGGGATTGGTACATAGAGGGATACGTGTCGGTATGTAAACGTACTGGATGCCACTTGATCCCTATGACAAATACCTCGGGGGAGAGGGACTTGTGAACCGATGTGTACGTGATCTCAGTAACAAGGATTAGTGACACCGAGGACACGTGTCTTCATCTTGGAGTATTTCGGAAATGTCCCATCACCACTCATCCCACCCAATGTATGAGAATTAACCACTCGACCCGCTACGTCAATGCCGTTCACCTATTGAGTATATAGAATTATTGTGTTTGGTTGTTGAATTAGAATTTCTGTATAAGCCAACGTTATTGTGGAGTTGATTAACTGACATCATTAGCTATGTTAATCCGGGTCTAAAATAACAGATTGAGGCTAAAGTTTTCAAGTGATCTGTGTCTTGGTTGACTAGCAAGTTTTAATTTGGACTACGGGTCTAGGATCTAAGCCCTAGCTGGTCTTCTGCTCCATCACTAAAAGCATGATCTTAAATGGAGCGAAAGATTTGGCTTTTAACTACTTATCATGCATCTTTCTTGTTTAGTTAGTCGTTATCGTTTTGCACTTGGGATATCATGAAATTAAGGCTTCATTTTGGCAGAAATCACTACGGGGTCTAACACGTGTAAGCTTCGGTGGAAATGGGATACACTTCTGATTAACTAATTTGGCTGGCATTCTATCCAGGAGCAAACCATGAAGTTGCTTTTTGAATTACTGTAAAGATTACTTATCAGGTTCAGAAGTCTAAGCAGTGGTGAAAATGTTTACTTAAGAATTTGGGTCAACAGCATTCTGCCTAGAAATGTGTTTCTACAGATAACCAATATTAGTATTATTAGAGAAGCAACTAAATACTTTGTGTTGGATGGACGAATTATCAAGTTCAACCTAAAGTTCTCAACTTTTAAACAAGTTTTTGTTTCTCAAATTCTGTCGGAAATTGCAGGTCACTGGATTATTATTTGGCGAGTCATGGTATTAGGTTCTTGATGTCTACCTCAACTGGCCTCACGTATAGGGTTTCTCGTATAATTTACAATTCAAAAGAAATATATTTTCTTGATGTATATACATGAGGTTGACGAAAACTGTACCTCTGGTATAAGAGCTCTTGGCTAAGGATTCTTGGCTTCTTTCTTGTTTGTGCATGTGTGCATGTTCCATTATCTTATGGAAGATAATATCCTCTATGTAACAATAAATAGATTCACTTCTTTATCACTTCATGATATGCTAACAAGAGGAACTGCCGCAGGGATTCGATGAGTGGTGCTTTTGCATCTAGTGGCATACGGGCAGCTTTTTCCTACTGTGTACAACAAGTACGGAATTATGACTACCATCACTACCTCTGTCTTCTTGAACTTCCTGCAAACATGCGGAAGGCTGCATTTGCACTTCGTGCTTTTAATGTTGAGACTGCTAGAGCCATGGATGTTGCTTCTGACCCCAAAATTGGCCTTATGCGCCTGCTCTGGTGGCAAGAAGCCATAGACAATATCTTTGCCAACAAGTTAATTGAGCACCCAACAGCTCAGGCCCTTGCATCTGTGATATCTGAGCATACAATTAGCAAGAGCTGGCTGAAAAGATCTGTTGAGGCTCGGATCAATGATGCCAGAAGAGAGGTTACTGATATTCCTGAAACTGTAGAAGAGTTGGAGAAATATGCTGAGGACACTGTGTCAACTCTTTTGTACACAACACTTCAAGCTGGTGGTATCAGGTCCACTGCGGCAGATCATGCAGCGTCCCATATTGGTAAAGCAAGTGGCCTTCTTTTGCTGCTCAAGTCACTGCCATACCACGCTAGCCGCAACTTTATGTTTTCTTATATACCATCTGAGGTGGCAGCCAAACATGGGCTGTTGGTTCAGCAGGGAGGGAGGTCAGAGATCTGTTTGGATTCTCGTGAGGGGCTGCGTGATGCCGTTTTTGAGATTGCATCTGTAGCCAATGCGCATCTGCAGAAGGCTCGTGAATTCGCTGGAACAGTGCCTGCAGAAGCTTGCCCTGTGCTTCTGCCAGCTGTGCCTGCTCAGCTTACTTTGGATTCTTTGAGTCGTGTGCAGTTTGATGTGTTTGATCCAAGACTGACTAGAGGAATTTTGGGTATTCCTCCTTTGTGGTTCCAGTTAAAGCTAAAATGGCATTCATGGAGGGGAAAATACTGAAAATTTCTTATATCTTTTGCCAATTGGTTGGAAATGTTGCTTCTAGAGGATAAGAAGTTAGACTTGAAGAGACTTCATAATCTCATTCTTAAGAATAAAGGGGCTGTCGTCCTCAACAAACACTAAGCAGATTCTTTTAATGTCGACCTCCTATCATTCTTTTTATGACATTAGCGTGATAGTTTTGTAAGGAAGAAATGGAAGTGGGAGTGTGAACTCAGGAAACCTGCTGGTGGACGCAATTCCACAAGCAGTAAGGACCAGTGTCCAAGCTGACATTGAAGACCCCCGGTGAAGCATAGGCTAGGAACTTAGTTTGCTTAGCTTTATTTGTATTTAGTTTTCTCTATCTCTGTACCTCTGTACTTATTTTTTGCTCAGCAAAAAAAAGAAAAAGAAAACCAATCTCTGAAATCAAAATTACAAGAAACAAATGATGAAAATAAGATACTTCAGTGGTTGGTTACATCTCTGAAATCAAAATTAAGTTTTATGGTCATTGCATCTATGTATGAAGAGACCTCCTGTGAAGCTGTTTGTGTTTGTAGGATATCGTGGTTAAGACCTGGTACTATGGGTATAAGATGTGGCTGAAAATACCCCAAAATGGGTGTAGAATCAACTCGCAGAAATGCCCTGTCAAAGAAGGGCTTGCTAGAACTCTGAAGAAAGGGTTGTGCTTCAGGAAAAATATATTCCATTATGCAGATGTGTAGAACAAAATAACAAGGCAAGCCGGGGGGATTTCAGTCCCGAGGAATTGAAAGAGAGACAGGTTTGGATACTTTCCACTTTTGGTGGGTCTGTTTCTTCAAAATAAACATGTAATAACACCTCACAATTTCTGCAGGCTAAGGCAATGCAGGACCCAGAGATTCAGAACATCCTCACAGATCCCATTATGAGACAGATAGAGAGTTAGGATCCCTGAAAAACTTTTGACCATAATGACTTGCTCTCAGCCCTAAAGGTTATATCTTAAACCTTTTGTTTGATGTAGTGGCTCATATGTTTTTGGTTGTTTCAGGTGCTGACTGATCTCCAGGAAAATCCTAAAGCTGCACAAGAGCACATGAAGAAACACAAAATTTATACGTATGTTCTTTTCAGAAGTTGTTTCCGTCTTTCTCTGCTCAGTATGTTGTTCTGTTTCTTTCTCTGGTCTCTTGTTTTTTCTTCTGTCACTGATACATTCTAAATGGCTGTTTATAGCTGAAGTTTCAGTTGACCTTGAGTCTGCATCTGACATTGACACTGTCTTTGAAATGTAGGAGATGATCGCGCAGGTTTGCAAAATAGGTTGGACCTAGTGCTTCATGTTGGTGGTGTTAGGCAGAGGGATGCAATTTTCCACTCCCTATGGCTTTGGGTGAGAACTGGTCTTTCAGATTGTTTATGTGACGCATGTAAAATTGGAATGTGGGAGGAACCATGTTTCAGATTGACATAAAATAACCATCTCTATGCCAGGACTTTGTGTCATTCCAATGCCATACCAAATTACAAAGTGAATATAGGTCGGAATTAAGGGTTTGGTTAAAACTTTTGTGAAAATGGATACATGGACGATTTGAAACTCGCTGACCTGAGTTTTTCCTTGTGGGTCCCTTGTGTTCCTTTGTAATTGTGGGAAAATGATTGATTATGATTTCTAGAACTTGTAGCTTTTGTTGAAAATTAATCACTCTAGTTCACTCGGTGCTAATAAAAACGATAAAGCTAAGTGAACCACTTTCTAAATATTGTGAGCAACTTTAACTACTTTTTCTCTTATGATATCACATGCGTAAAGTTCTCGTTACAATCTGGCTGACATTAGTGTTGTATAAGTTTTTGCCTAAAAACTTATTGAGATACTGATCTGTTATTCTTCTGGTTGCATTTAAAAGCCAAAAGGGCGATTTTTCTTTCATATATTTTGCCAATATTTCATAAAGAAAAAAGCGTGGAGAGAAAAATGTAGGAAAGCCAACACAAAAGATACACATGTGAGTATTTTCCGGAAAAGATATACGTCTAAGCAAACACAATTTATACGTATGTTCTTTTCAGAAGTTGTTTTCGTCTTTCTCTGCTCAGTATGTTGTACTGTTTCTTTCTCCTGTCGCTTGTTTTTTCTTTTGTCACTGATACATTCTAAATGGCTGTTTATAGCTGAAGTTTCAGTTGACCTTGGGTCTGCATCTGACATTGACACTGTCTTTGGAATGTAGGAGATGATCGCGCAGGTTTGCAAAATAGGTTGGACCTAATGCTTCATGTTGGTGGTGTTAGGCAGAGGGATGCAATTTTCCACTCCCTATGGCTTAGGGTGAGCACTGGTCTTTCAGATTGTTTATGTGAAACATGTAAAATTGGAATGTGGGAGGAACCACGTTTCAGATTGACATAAAATAACCATCTCTATGCCAGGACTTTGTGTCATTCCAATGCCATATGAAATTACCAAGTGAATATAGGTTGGAATTAAGGGTTTGGTTAAAAGTTTTGTGAAAATGGATACATAGACGATTTGAAACTCGCTCACCTGAGTTTTTCCTTGTGGGTCCCTTGTGTTCCTTTGTAATTGTGGGAAAATGATTGATTATGATTTCTAGAATTTGTAGCTTTTGTTGAAAATTAATCACTCAATAGTCCACTCAGTGCTAATAAAAGCGATAAAGCTAAGTGAACCACTTTCTAAATATTGTCAGCAACTTTAACTACTTTTTCTCTTATGATATCACATGCGTAAAGTTCTCGCTACAATCTGACAGACATTAATGCTGTATAAGTTTTTGCCTCAAAACTTATTGAGATACTGATTTGTTATGTTTCTGGTTACATTGAAAAGCCAAAAAGAGCGATTTTTCTTTTGCATATTTTGCTGATATTTCATAAAGAAAAAAGCGTGGAGAGAAAAATGTAGGAAAGTCAACACAAAAGATACACATGTGAGTACTTTCCGGAAAAGATACACGTCTAAGCAAACAGAAAATTTATACGTATGTTCTTTTCAGAAGTTGTTTTCGTATTTCTCTGCTCAGTATGTTGTACTGTTTCTTTCTCCTGTCGCTTGTTTTTTCTTTTGTCACTGATACATTCTAAATGGCTGTTTATAGCTGAAGTTTCAATTGACCTTGGGTCTGCATTTGACATTGACACTGTCTTTGGAATGTAGGAGATGATCGCGCAGGTTTGTAAAATAGGTTGGACCTAGTGCTTCATGATGGTGGTGTTAGGCAGAGGGATGCAATTTTCCACTCCCTATGGCTTAGGGTGAGCACTGGTCTTTCAGATTGTTTATGTGAAGCATGTAAAATTGGAATGTGGGAGGAACCACGTTTCCGATTGACATAAAATAACCATCTCTATACCAGGACTTTGTGTCATTCCAATGCCATACCAAATTACCAATTGAATATAGGTCGGAATTAAGGGTTTGGTTAAAACTTTTGTGAAAATGGATACATGGACGATTTGAAACTCGCTGACCTGAGTTTTTCATTGTGGGTCCCTTGTGTTCCTTTGTAATTGTGGGAAAATGATTGATTATGATTTCTAGAACTTGTAGCTTTTGTTGAAAATTAATCACTCAATAGTCCACTCAGTGCTAATAAAAGCGATAAAGCTAAGTGAACCACTTTCTAAATATTGTGAGCAACTTTAACTACTTTTTCTCTTATGATATCACATGCGTAAAGTTCTCGCTACAATCTGGCGGACATTAATGATGGATAAGTTTTTGCCTCAAAACTTATTGAGATACTGATCTGTTATTCTTCTGGTTGCATTGAAAACCCAAAAGGGCAATTTTTCTTTTGCATATTTTGCTGATATTTCATAAAAAAAAATGTGTGGAGAGAAAAATGTAGGGAAGCCAACACAAAAGATACACATGTGAGTACTTTCCGAAAAAGATACACGTCTAAGCAAACACAAAATTTATGCGTATGTTCTTTTCAGAAGTTGTTTCCGTCTTTCTCTGCTCAGTATGTTGTACTGTTTCTTTCTCCTGTCGCTTGTTTTTTCTTTTGTCACTGATACATTCTAAATGGCTGTTTATAGCTGAAGTTTCAGTTGACTTTGGGTCTGTATCTGACATTGACACTGTCTTTGGAATGTAGGCGATGATTGCGCAGGTTTGCAAAATAGGTTGGACCTAGTGCTTCATGTTGGTGATGTTAGGCAGAGGGATGCAATTTTCCACTCCCTATGGCTTAGGGTGAGCACTGGTCTTTCAGATTATTTATGTGAAGCATGTAAAATTGGAATGTGGGAGGAACCACGTTTCAGATTGACATAAAATAACCATCTCTATGCCAGGACTTTGTGTTATTCCAATGCCATATCAAATTACCAAGTGAATATAGGTCGGAATTAAGGGTTTGGTTAAAACTTTTGTGAAAATGGATACATGGACGATTTGAAACTCGCTCACCTGAGTTTTTTCTTGTGGGTCGCTTGTGTTTCTTGGTAATTGTGGGAAAATGATTGATTATGATTTCTAGAACTTGTAGCTTTTGTTGAAAATTAATCACTCAATAGTCCACTCAGTGCTAATAAAAGCGATAAAGCTAAGTGAACCACTTTCTAAATATTGTGAGCAACTTTAACTACTTTTTCTCTTATGATATCGCATGCGTAAAGTTCTCGCTACAATCTGGCGAACATTAATGCTGTATAAGTTTTTGCCTCAAAACTTATTGAGATATTGATCTGTTATTCTTTTGGTTGCATTGAAAACCCAAAAGGGCGATTTTTCTTCTGCATATTTTGCTGATACTTCATAAAGAAAAAAGCGTGGAGAGAAAAATGTAGAAAAGCCAACACAAAAGATACACATGTGAGTACTTTCCGGAAAAGATATATGTCTAAGCAAACACAAAATTTATACGTATGTTCTTTTCAGAAGTTGTTTCCGTCTTTCTCTGCTCAGTATGTTGTCCTTTTTCTTTCTCCTGTCGCTTGTTTTTTCTTTTGTAACTGATATATTCTAAATGACTGTTTATAACTGAAGTTTCAGTTGACCTTGGGTATGCATCTGACATTGACACTGTCTTTGGAATGTAGGAGATGATCGCGCAGGTTTGCAAAATAGGTTAGACCTAGTGCTTCATGTTGGTGGTGTTAGGCAGAGGGATGCAATTTTCCACTCCTTATGGCTTTGGGTGAGAACTGGTCTTTCAAATTGTTTATGTGAAGCATGTAAAATTGGAATGTGGGAGGAACCACGTTTCAGATTGACATAAAATAACCATCTCTATGCCAGGACTTTGTGTCATTCCAATGCCATACCAAATTACAAAGTGAATATAGGTCGGAATTAAGGGTTTGGTTAAAACTTTTGTGAAAATGGATACATGGACGATTTGAAACTCGCTGACCTGATTTTTTCCTTGTGGATCCCTTGTGTTCCTTTGTAATTGTGGGAAAATGATTGATTATGATTTCTAGAACTTGTTGCTTTTGTTGAAAATTAATCACTCAATAGTCCACTCAGTGCTAATAAAAGCGATAAAGCTAAGTGAACCACTTTCTAAATATTGAGAGCAACTTTAACTACTTTTTCTCTTATGATATCGCATGCGTAAAGTTCTCGTTACAATCTGTCTGACATTAGTGCTGTATAAGTTTTTGCCTAAAAACTTATTGAGATACTGATCTGTTATTCTTCTGGTTGCATTTAAAAGCCAAAAGGGCGATTTTTCTTTTGTATATTTTGCTGATATTTCATAAAGAAAAAAGCGTGGAGAGAAAAATGTAGGAAAGCCAACACAAAAGATACACATGTGAGTACTTTCCGGAAAAGATATATGTCTAAGCAAACACAATTTATACGTATGTTCTTTTCAGAAGTTGTTTTCGTCTTTCTCTGCTCAGTATGTTGTCTGTTTCTTTCTCATGTCTCTTGTTTTTTCTTCTGTCACTGATACATTCTAAATGACTGTTCATAGCTGAAGTTTCAGTTGACCTTGGGTATGCATCTGACATTGACACTGTCTTTGGAATGTAGGAGATGATCACGCAGGTTCGCAAAATAGGTTGGACCTAGTGCTTCATGTTGGTGGTGTTGGGCATAGGGATGCAATTTTCCACTCCCTATGGCTTAGGGTGGGCACTGATCTTTCAGATTGTTTATGTGAAACATGTAAAATTGGAATGTGGGAGGAACCACGTTTCCGATTGACATAAAATAACCATCTCTATGCCAGAACCTTGCGTCATTCCAATGTCATACCAAATTACCAATTGAATATAGGTCAGAATTAAGGGTTTGGTTAAAACTTGTGAAAAAGGATACATGGACGATTTGAAACTCGCTGACCTGAGTTTTTCCTTGTGTTCCTTTGTAATTGTGGGAAAATGATTGATTAAGATTTTTAGAACTTGTAGCTTTTGTTGAAAATTAATCACTCAATAGTCCACTCAGTGCTAATAAAAGCGATAAAGCTAAGTGAACCACTTTCTAAATATTTTAAGCAACTTTAACTACTTTTTCTCTTATGATATCACATGCGTAAAGTTCTCGCTACAATTTGGCGGACATTAGTGCCGTATAAGTTTCTGCCTCAAAACTTATTGAGATACTGATCTGTTATGCTTCTGGTTGCATTGAAAACCCAAAAGGGCGATTTTTCTTTTGTATATTTGCTGATATTTCATAAAGAAAAAAGCGTGGAGAGAAAAATGTAGGAAAGCCAACACAAAAGATACACATGTGAGTACTTTTCGGAAAAGATACACGTCTAAGCAAACACAAAATTTATACGTATGTTCTTTTCAGAAGTTGTTTTCGTCTTTCTTTGCTCAATATGTTGTTCTGTTTCTTTCTCCTGTCTCTTGTTTTTTCTTCTGCCACTGATACATTCTAAATGGCTGTTTATAGCTGAAGTTTCAGTTGACCTTGGGTCTGCATCTGACATTGACACTATCTTTGGAATGTAGGAGATGATCGCGCAAGCTCGCAAAATAGGTTGGACCTAATGCTTCATGTTGGTGGTGTTAGGCAGAGGGATGCAATTTTCCACTCCCTACGGCTTAGGGTGAGCACTGGTCTTTCAGATTGTTTATGTTAAGCATGTAAAATTGGAATGTGGGAGGAACCACGTTTCAGATTGACATAAAATAACCAAGAAAGGAAAGGAAAGAACCACTTTCATTAGCATTTTATATCATATTCTCAAATGTCGTATACTCTGTCATCCAAACAAGTTTAAGTTACCAAAACTTTTAACGGAATGAATTTGTAAAGGCCTTTTACTGTGTGTGCTAAGAAGATCTTTTGTCCTCGTGATTAATGAATATAGGAGTGTAAAGTAATTGGCAAATTTATCTCATAGTCTTTTTCCACGTGCTAGTACAAGAATTCCAAAGATGGCTTCAAGAAGACAAAAGTAATAAAGGAGATAAGGGATACAATGGCGCGTAGGAAATACTTTGATGGAAGTGTGGACATTATCGCTCTGTTCCTATTTGGACCAGGGAAGAGGAGGTCAATTCTCAAATCTGGGCCAGTGATGAATCATAGGGACTGTCTCCCATCAATGGTAACAAATTTGTTTGATCCATATTTTTTATTCTTCTTGATTTTTGCAAGTTTCTAATTAAATCTTTGGTATTGGATTCACAGATGCAGGTGTTTGCGACCCACTGTGGGGGGTGCTGGGTGAAGATGGCTTGATTCACACGAGAGAATTTGCAATTTTTTGCAACAAGGGGATCTCCCAAGCTGCACTGGAGAAAGCTTGCATAGCTGCATGTAGTGGGTACGACAAGGGACAACGGGATCCTTCCATCCGAGGCTATTAGTGTTTGATTGTCATAGACAATAGACTTATTGAATATGGTGCTGTCTTGAGATCTGGTGGGTTTCTTAACAAAATTAATTAGCTGATATTTTATACATACGCATCCTTCTAGGACTGGAGACTGAATGTGCATACAACAGCTGAATTTCTCTGTGACAACTTAGTTTTGTCTATGATGATATGTTTCTGATATAGATCAGGCCCAAGGTTGTTTGAATGCACTTGGCCTGGAGATGCATACAGTATACTGTTTCTAACAAGAGTGGTTGGTTTTTTCATTCTCATTCTGTAATAAAATTCTGATTCCGTCCTGATTCCCACGTTTACCCATTAAACTTTATGCGTTGATTCTGGTTAAGATATAGTGTAAAATTGGTTGGGTTTTCGTGATGAAAGCTTTTTACTAAAAAGGGATTGTTTTTTTTTTTTAACTTAATCTGTCCCAATAGAGGGTTCTAGCGGAGCAAAACAAACTATCAACAAAACGAAAAATTGGTTAGAAAGTCGATCTTATTAGGGGTGCAACTTGAGTTGGACAACTCGATTTTAATCCGAGTTCAATCTGAAAAAATTAGGACTCGATTAAGGATTTTTAATATTTGGGTTGGGCCTGTGTCAAAAAATCTCAACTCGAATTCAATTTGGGTTGGGCTCGGGTTAAGGCCTCGGGTTTACAGGTTCAATCCGAACCTGACAAATTAAAAAAAAAAAAATTATATCTATATATAAAGCATTAGCATTGATTTTTCATTTTTGTTTTATCATTTTGTGTCTCTCTCATTCATTTTCATTTTTGTTCTAATATTAGCACCGTTAAAAATTTGGTTGAAGTTATTGATTGTTAATTTAAGTGAATATTATGTAATATATGTATTATGTTTAGAACAACAAGTCTATTTTGAGTTCTACCCGAATTGAACCCATAAAATAAATCGAAATCAGCCAGAAATTATTAACTTGAATTTAACCTGAGTCCGCCCGAATTAAACTCGGGCAGTGCTCGGATTGAGTTTCTCAACCCAAGGTAGGGTTAGGGTTAAGATTGAAGATTATATACCTAAGATTGGATTAGGGTTGACTGTTCAACCTGCCCAACCCGCCCGCGTTACACCCCGATATCCGATACATGTTCCATATAGCTTTGGACCCTATATAAAAAGTTTTTGAGTAAATTACATATTGTCCTTTTAAACTATTATAATATTGAGTAGTTTACTTTACCTATCAACCACAAACTCGTTGCACCATTAATCATTCAGATTTGTGATATTTAGCTTTGATAAAATTATTTAGATGTTGCCGCTCCAATTTTTCGTATCCCTCCTTAGGAAGTAAGAACGACCCGGACCATATAACAACATGCAGAGCACAGAGATGGACATCTGAATACACAGGTTCTCTACCATTATATTTTATATCTGAATAGAAAACATGTGTATTAGATTCCTGAGAAAATGCACATCCCGGCATGATTAAAATAAAAAAGTAGAAAATGCATTTCCCTTAAAAAAGTAGCTTACAATTTCTTTAAAATAATAAAATTACATCACCTCGTTATGTTTGCCAATCTCTCACCTAGGCCTATTAATCGGGTGTTGGTGAGACAAGTTCGTGTTAGATCTTAACAGACTAGTGCTAAAAAATATTTCACTCATACTTTATTTGTTTATTAATTCGTGTAAAACGAATCGTATTGTATCAAATTCACATTGTACATGAATCGTGTATGACCAATATATAAATGAGTCATGTCATGTACTTCTTTTGATTAGTTTCACCTATACCCAACTCATTTATTTATCGAGTCATACACATTTACAATACGGGTGATTTAAAGGAGACTAAAATCCTCTAATTTTGTATCGTGTTAACGGATAGTGTCATATTGTATACATATGCATAATGAAATATATTTTTCTTGAAGCACAACCCTTTCTTTAGAGTTCTAGCAAGCCCTTCTTTGACCGGACATTTCTGCGAGTTGATTCTACACCCATTTTTGGGTATTTTCTGCCACATCTCATGCCCGTATTACCAGGTCTTGACCACGATATCCTACAAACACGAACAGCTTCACAGAAGGTCTCTTCATACATAGATGCAATGACCATAAACTTAATTTTGATTTGAGAGGTGTAACCAACCACTGCAGTATCTTATTTTCATCATTTGTTTCTTGTAATTTTGATTTCAAAGATTAGTTTTGTAAAATCCGGATAAATTTGAATTTTTTTTTAAAAAAAACAAAACGTTGCAGAATTAAAATGCGTATTTCTATAGAGTTCGAATGACGAAACGGACTTCACAATTGGATTCATCACACAAAATCGAGTTGCTCAGTCAAATTTCATTAAATTCCGAGATAGTTGGATTTTTTACGTTTTACGAGACAACTGGATGACGGGTGACCTTACAAATATCTCCAAAAATAAATTTTATAAAATTTCCTTATAATTGAAGGAAAGTTCAAATAAAAATAAATTGAACTTAAATCGGGATGAAATTAAGTTGTTTCGGAACAAAAACAGACCTAAAAAATAAGGAAATTGCGGCACAACGTGGACCGTGAAATTAGAGGCTATAAATAGGGGGAAATATCTAATCTTCCCCACTTGATCAGTTGAAATTTCACGTTAGAAGAGGAAGAGAGAGAAGAGAGAAAAGAAAAAAAAATCAAAACTTCTACCTTCTCCATACGATTCACGAAGTTCCACTGGTCAGAATCTTTTGGACCAAAAGTTAAAGTCGATCACCTCGATGAGGGTTACGCCTACGTACCAAAAACGAAGGATTTCACCAAAGATCCAAAGAGGAGATTTGAAAAAATCAAGAGTTTTGGGCTTAGGAGGTGTTTTTGAGGCTTTCTACCACTCGTATCACGCTCCAAGAGGTAGGATTCCCTCCTACTTTGGTTTAAATTCTAATCTAAAATGTCCATATGGAATGGGTAGGTGTATAACTATATATGTCACTTGCCTATTGTTATAGAAATGAGAAAATGGGTATAAAAATGATTTAAACGAATTTCTAACTTGAACTTGACATGTGAATGTCATTTGTGAAAATTCTTGAAATCTGATATTATGTGTCTTGCTGTGTGTTAATATTGTGCCTTTGTGAATAAAGTATGTTATTGATATAGATTATGTGTAACATGCTTGTGAATGATTGTTGAGTATGAAAAAGTTGATATATGTTGTTAACATATTAGTATCATGATAAATTGTAGTAATTATATGTTTAAGATATACATTGCCATGAGATATGTTGATATGCAGTTTAAATTGCTCATTTGACATACATTGTATATTGGGCATGAAGTTGGCATCGCATTCATGGACATTAAGCATGAGTGTGGGTGTGTTTACATGGTTTAATTAAACATCACTCTTGGTGCTTGATAAGTAGACTCGGGAAGGTTGGATCGAAGATCCGGCCGAGTTGTATGTTACATGAAAAACTTGTGTCGGGTATAACAAGGAGAGATATATTCTCCCTTGGGTGAAAAACCCGACTACTTGGTTCATACACTCCCTTGTGGTAGAATTTCAGAAAAGTGTAAATGGCGCACGGAGCCAGCTGTGTGATTCCAAAATCTGATACCCAATAAAGACACATGAATTTATTTTATAAAGTACTCATTCGATGGGTAACATCCAACAATAATTTGGTTTTATAAGTACGTGCATTGCATTGTATTGAGGAAGTCGGTGAGGACTCGGGTTAAAGAGTATGAGTGAATATCATCTTGTATCATGACATGTCATGGTAGAATTTCCATCTTAAATTACATGTTTTGGATTGAAATGGATAATGGTTGTTGATTGTTGCATGCGCACATTTCATATGTACTTAGGTTAGGGAGTAACCTCTATAGAAGATACTCTATTGAGCGTAGCTCACCTTATACGAGAAAAAATTTCAAGTAGGGAATACACACCGGTGATCGACTCTTATTGAGGGCATCGAGGATGAAAAGAGGCCGACTTGTGGCCTTTAATCCATATTTTATAAAATGTTGTAAAAAACCATGTTTTGGGACATGTAATATTTTGAAAATTATTGTAATAGAGCTTGTATTAACTATTTTTGATGTACAAATATCTGTTACATGAGTTTGGGTAGGTCTGAAATGGATTGAAAATTGAAAACAGGTGAAACAAGCAAAATTGGGCAAGACTTACCAGTAGGACCTACCGGTAGATTAGGGTTTAGTGGACACAACCTACCGGTAGGATCGTGTACAGGCAAAATTTTGAGTTATCAGGCAAAACCTACCGGTAGGAATTTTCCAGTGGGTACAACCTACCTGTAGGTTCTTCAAAAATTTAAAATTTTAAAAAATTATTTTGCCATACTTTTAGGCTTTGAGTTCTTTGGTTTCAAGGATATAAATGGACTTAAAATAAGGGTAAATTGTGGTATATTGGAACTGGTTGGGTCAAATGACAAAATATGCATGTGTTATATGCGTGGGTAACAATCTCGGTTAAAGGGATTCTATTGACTTGATGTCAGATTGGGTGACAATCATGAGTATTTTTGCGGATTGACGGATGATCAATGGTTGACAAAAGGACCCTCGATTTTAGGGATGTCACATGTTTTCTTTTTCTTTTTTTGCTGAGCAAAAAATAAGTAGAGAGATAGAGAAAACTAAATACAAATAAAGCTAAGCAAACTAAGTTCCTGGCTTTATGCTTCACCGGGGTCTTCAGTGTCAACTTGGACACTGGTCCTTACTGCTCGTGGAATTGCGTCCACCGACAGGTTTCCTGTGTTCACACTCCCACTTCCATTTCATCCTTGCAAAACTATCATGCTAATGTCATAAAAAGAATGATAGGGGGTCGACATTAAAAGAATCTGATTAGTGTTTGTTGAGGATGACAACCACCTTATTCTTAAGAATGAAACTATGAAGTCTTTTCAAGTCTAACTTCTTATCCTCTAGAAGCAACATTTCCAACCAATTGGCAAAAGATATAAGAAATTTTCAGTATTTCCCCCTCCATGAATGCCATTTTAGCTTTAACTGGAGCCACAAAGGGAATGCCCAAAATTGCTCCAGTCAATCTTGGATCAAACACATCAAATTACACACGACTCAAAGAATCCAGAGTAACCTGAGCAGGCACAACTGGCAGAAGCATTGGGCAAGCTTCTGCAGGCACTGTTCCAGCGAATTCACGAGCCTTCTGCAGATGCACATTGGCTACAGATGTAATCTAAAAAACAGCATCACGCAGCCCCTCATGAGAATCCAAACAGATCTCTGACCTCTCTCCCTACTGAACCAACTGTTTGACCAAAACAGTTTTTTAAGTATAAAAACTGAGTTTTTATACTTAAATTAAAGTGGGACCTGATTGTTATTTTGAATAAAATTTTGTGGGTTCATATTCTACTCCGTGAGGGGAATAATGTAGTATATTTACTTGCTCAAATCGAGTAAGAAATGAATGAGAAAATAGGCTCCAAAGTGACCCTCTTGAAATGTAAAAATAAAGGAAGTACAATGTGAAATGTGACGCCAATCCCACATTAGTTGAGAAAAAAATTCAACATGGACATATATAGGCCAAGTTTGCTCTATGAAATTGGGCCCCGAGGGGTACCACAATTTTATGAGCGAAATGAGCACCTACATGCCTTCTGTTCAACCACACACGCGCGCCCGCGCCGCCTCGCCTCGCCTTGCCAGGACCACGACCTGACCCGGCCGGGCTAGACTCGGGTACAGGTTTTGGTACCCATTGGATCGCATTGGGTCAGGTTTGTTGCCTCCCTCTAGACTGAATTAACTTGTGACTGTTCATGGAGAACAGTTATTCAAGGTGTCTACAGGCTGTTGTGTCTAATTATTCTGGGTTGTGTCATTTAGTAAGGTGACTGTCCGAAAAGGGCCAAGGGTGGTGATTCCAAAAGGTTCAAAGGCAATTACTTTGTGTGCAATAAATCAGGGCATCGTGCAATGGATTGTCGAAGCCGTAAAGCACAAGGAAACCACAAGAGAAAGGCTGTCCAAGCCAATATAATCGAGGTAGAAAAAACTTTCTGAAAATATTTCTAACATAAATTTTCTACTGTAGTATCTGAAATGAACTTGGTGGGAAATACCAAGGAATGGTGGGTGGACACCAAGGCCATTAGACACATATGTTCAGATAAAAAGATGTTCTTTTCATATAAAGTAATGAATGATGGAGAACAACTCTTCATGAAAAATTCCTTCACTTCCAAAGTTGAAGGCAAATGAAAGGTTATATTGAAGATGACTTCTGGAAAAGAACTTACTTTCAATGATGTGTTACATGTTCCAGAAATTCGAAAGAATCTTGTGCCTGGATCGTTGTTGAGTAAGAAAAGTTTTAGGTTGGTTTTTGAGTCTGACAAATTTGTACTCACCAAGCGTGAGATTTATGTAGGAAAGAGATATATGAGCGATGAACTCTTTAAGATGAATGTAATGACAATTATATCAAATTTTAATAATAAGACCACATCTTCTGCTTATATGCTTGAGTCTTCCAATGTATGATATGGTAGATTAGGACATATTAATTTTGATACTATGCATAAATTAATGTATTTAGAATTGTTGCCTAAATTTAATATTGATGCAAATAATAAATGTGAGGCATGTGTTGAATCAAAATTAACTAGATCAAATACTTTATTACATTTATTGATGGTTGCACAAGATATTGCTATGTATATTTGCTAAGGAGTAAAGATGAAACATTAGAAAAATTTATGCACTATAAGAATGAGGTTGAGAATCAACTTGGCAAAAAAATTAAGGCAATAAGAAGTGATCGAGGTAGTGAATATGACGCACCTTTTGATCGGTTCTGTCAAGAACATGATATTATTCACCAAACTTCTGTGCTTTATACACCTCAGCAAAATGGAATTGTTGAACGTAAAAATAGAACTTTAAAAGAGATGATGAATGCCATGTTGATTAGTTCGGGATTATTTCAGAACTTGTGGGGGGAAGCTTTGCTTTCAGCAAATTATATTTTCAATAGACTACCCCACAAGAAGTTAGACAAAACTCCTTATGAATTATGGAAAGGAAAGAGTCCTTCCTACAAATATTTAATAGTGTGGGGGTGTTTGACTAAAGTGATGGTTCATATTCCCAAAAGGATTAAAATATGACCTAAGACTATTGATTGTATATTTATTGGTTATGCAATAAATAGCAGTGCATATCGTTTTCTCGTGCATAAATATGATATTCCTAATATATATGTTAATACAATCATTGAGTCAAGAAATGTATCATTTTTTGAAAATGTATTTCCTAGTAAAAATGCATGTGATGAGAGTTCTCTTAAAAGAGTTCATGATAGTGCGACTAGTAATATAGACAATGAGTCTATAAATGAAGAAAGTGAAAAGGCACATTGACGCAGTAAGAGAACAAGGACTTCCAAGTCCTATGGTCCAGATTTTCTAACATATTTGTTAGAAAATGAGCCTCAAAGCTTTCATGAAGCGATGTCCACTCCTGAAGCACCTATGTGGAAAGAAGCTGTAAACAGTGAAATTGAATCCATCATGCAAAATCACACCTGGAGTTGGTAGATTTTCCACTAGGAAGTAAACCATTGGGGTGTAAATGAATTTTCAAGAGAAAAATGAAAAGTGATGGATCAATTGATAAGTACAAGGCTAGACTTGTATCTAAAGGTTATAAACAAAAGGAAGGTCTTGATTACTTTAATACATATTCTCCCGTTACGAGAATAACATCTATTTGTATGCTCATAGCTATTGCAGCATTGCATAATCTTGAGATATACTAAATGGATGTGAAAACAACTTTCTTAAATGGTGACTTAAATGAGAAAATTTATATGGACCAACCCGAAGGGTTTGTTTCTCCAGGACAATAGAAGAAAGTGTGTAGACTTCTTAAATCACTTTATGGTTTAAAGCAAACACCAAAATAATGACATGAGAAATTTGACAAGGTAATGTTGTCAAATAGTTTCACAATTAATGAATGTAATAAATATGTCTATGCTAAAGATACAAATAATGGATATGTCATTGTTTACCTATATGTGAATGATTTGCTTATTATAAGTAGTAATAATAATATTATTACAACTACAAAAAAAATGTTGTCTGGTAAGTTTGACATGAAGGATTTGGGTGTTGCAGAAGTTATACTAGAAATTAAAATTTCTAGAACATCTGGTGGACTTGTATTATCTCAAACACATTACATTGAGAAAATACTTGAAAAGTTCGACCAAGATGAAAGCAACATTGCTAGAACACCAGTTGATATAAATCTTTATTTGTCTAAAAATACTGGCCAAACAATATTACAATTAGAATAGTCTCGTATTATTGGAAGTCTAATGTATGTCATGAACTTCACTAGACTAGATATAACATACTCAATTAGTAAATTGAGTAGATATACAAGTAATCCAGGAGTAGACCATTGGAAGACAATTATCAGGGTTCTTAGATACTTAAGATATACGCTGAAATTTGGATTGCACTATACAAGATATCCAGATGTATTTGAAGGGTATAGTGATGCAAACTGGATATCTGATATGAAGGATACAAAATCTACAAGTGATTATGTTTTTATACTTGGTGGTACAGTTGTATCTTGAAAATCCTCTGAGCAAACGTGTTTTGCTAGATCCACAATAGAATTTGAATTTATTGCTTTAGATAAAGCAGGAGAGAAAGCTGAGTGGCTTCGCCAATTTCTAAAGGATATTCCAATATGGCCTAATCCTGTGCCAGTAATTTGAAATTGGTAGGGCACAGAGTGACATGTATAATGGTAAGTCTAGACATATACATCGTAGACATAATACCGTTAGACAATTACTCTCAAATGTGATTATTTTTATTGATTATATAAAGTCAAAGGATAATCTAGCGGATCTGCTTATTAAAGGTTTGACGAGAGAGCAAGTAAATTGCACATCGAGAGGAATGAGATTAAAGTCTATGACACAAGAGTCACCTTAATGGCAACCCAACCTAGTTGACTGGAGATCCCAAGATCTAGGTTCAAAGGGACAACCGAATTATGCGTGATTCAAAAGAAGCACTAAGGAGATAATCTCTCCTACTTATTCTTATGATAACCTAGTGTTGCATGTAGAGTTTATTAGGGTAAGCTATGCTTTTAATGACTTTTATACCTTGGTAAATCCAAGTGAGATATTTTAGGATATTCCTAATAGGAGTCACCTATATGAGTGTGAAGGGGCCGCTTCTATCAGAATTTGTAAATGCTGAATTCTCTAAAACACTCATGAAAATCAGGAGTTGTTCAGGGCCAAAATGAACACAATCATGAGAACCAATTGTGTTAGGAAAGAGATCATGTGAAGTCTATTTGATCTAATTTATCAAACAGTTAAATAGTTCAAGACATCACGTTCACTATTTAGCCAGTAAGTCCGATGGACTTTCATTAGGGAAGGTTTAAGGCCAAAAGCTACCTATCTCGATACACGATCTTTTCAAAAATGTATCCTTTATGGTGTGTCAGGATTATTATTTGCATACTAACAGCCAATTTTCCATTCATGTAGGGGATTGTTGGACCAAAGCAGTTTTTAAGTGTAAAAACTGAGTTTTTAGTCGACTTTCAGCCTAAATTAAAGTGGGACACGATTGTTATTTTGAATAAAATTTCGTGGGTTCATATTCTACTCCGTGAGAAAAGTAATGTAGTATATTCACTTGCTCAAATCGAGTAAGAAATGAATGAGAAAATAGGCTCCAAAGTGACCCTCTTGAAATGTGAAAAAAAAGAAGTATAATGTGGGATGTGACACCAATCCCACATTAGTTGAGGAAGAAATTCAACATGGGCATATATAGGCCAAGTTTGCTCTATGGGATTGGGCCCCAGGGCTACCACAGTTTTATAATCGGAGCGAACACCTACATGCCTTTGGTTCAACCACACACACGAGCCGCCCGCTCGCCTCGCCTCGCTAATACCCGGCCGGGCCGGGCTGGGCTCGGGTATGGGTATGGGTACGGGTACGAGTGTGGTTGTGATTTAGACCAAATCCTATCTGTTTGGAGAAAATTTATTTAATAAATTGGGCGAGAATTTCTTAACCCAAAATTTAATTTTGGTACCCGTTAGATCGCATTGGGTCGGATTTGTTGCCTCCCTCCAGACCGAATTAACTTGTGACTATTCATGAAGAACACTTACTTAAGGTGTCTATTGGTTGTTGTGTCTAGTCATTCTGGGTTGTGTCCTTTAGTAAGGTGACTGTTCGAAAAGTCACCAATGTGTCTATAAATACCCAGTTCATGCATTCGCTCATAATTATTATTCAATTCATTCAGTTCGTTTTCGACATTAAGCAGACATTAGAACATATCATTTTCGACATTAAGATAGGGCATTTAGAGAGTACACAACACGATTTTGGTTCACTGGACGAGCAGATTAGAGTGCTACTTTTTTCGTGTAAGATCATTGTATCCTGGGAGGTAGACGCTCGATTTCTATAAGTATCGTGTGTGGAGGAGAAATCTGTCTTAAGGACATAGTGAAAAACACTAGCCTTGATCTATCTAAAGTTCAATAACAGTTACTGTTCTGTAATCGGGTTAGTATTTATTTATTTTTGTTTGACAAACAGTTATGTGTAACTATTTGCTGTTATTTTTTCATTACCTTGCTATAACTCTTTCGTTTCTGTATAACTCTTTATTGTAACTGTTTTACTTTACATGGTTCCAATCAAAAATTTTAATAAGTGATTTTACAATATTTGACACACTACAAACAACACCAACAACCCATGTTTGGCTGTCATTTCAGATGGTATATAAGAAAACTGAAAGTTGCGGCTAGCGTGGTATGGCAGTGACTTGAGCAGCAAAAGAAGGCCACTTGCTTTCCAATATGGGACGCTGCATGATCTGCCGCAGTGGACCTAATACCACAAGCTTGAAGTGTTGTGTACAAAAGAGTTGACACAGTGTCCCCAGCATATTTCTCCAACTCTTCTACAGTTTTAAGAATATCAATAACCTCTCTTCTTGCACCATTGATCCAAGCCTCAACAGATCGTTTCAGCCAACTCTTGCTAATTTTATGCTCAGATATCATAGATGCAAGGGCCTGAGCTGTTGGTTGCTCAATTAACTTGTTGGCAAAGATATTGTCTATGGCTTCTTGCCACTAGAGCAGCGCATAAGGCCAATTTTGGGGTGAGAAGCAACATCCATGGCTCTAGCAGTCTCAACATTAAAAGCACGAAGAGCAAATGTAGCCTTCCGCATGTTTGCAGGAAGTTCAAGAAGGCAGAGGTAGTGATGGTAGTCATAATTCCATACTTGTTGTACACAGTAGGAAAAAGCTACCCGTATGCCACTAGATGCAAAAGCACCACTCATCAAATCCCTGCGACAGTTCCTCTTGTTAGCATATAATGAAGTGATAAAGATGTGAATCTATTTATTATTACATAGAGGATATTATCTTCCATAAGATAATGGAACATGCACACATGCATAAACAAGAAAGAAACGAAGAGCTCTTATACCAGAGGTATAATTTTCGTCAACCTCATGTATATACATCAAGAAAATATATTCCTTTGAGTTATAAATTATACAAGAAACCCTGTATGTGAGGCCAGTTGAGGTAGACATCAAGAACCTAATACCATGACTCGCCAAATAATAATCCAGTGACCCGCAATTTCTGACAGAATTTGAGAAACAAAAACTTGTTGCCAGCTCTGAATTTAATAGTTGAAAACTTTAAGTTGAACTTGATAATTCGTCCATCCAACACAAAGTATTTAGTTGCTTCTCTAATAATACCAATATTGGTTATCAGTAGAAACACATTTCTGGGCAGAATGCTGCTGACCCAAATTCTTAAGTAAACATTTTTCACCACTGCTTATACTTCTGAACCTGATAAGTAATCTTTACAGTAAGTCAAAAAGCAACTTCATGGTTTGCTTCTGGATAGAATGCCAGCCAAATTAATTAATCAGAAGTGTATACCATTTCCACCGAAGCTTACACGTCTGAGGCCCTGTAGTGATTTCTGCCAAAATGAAGCCTTTAATTTCATGATATCCCAAGTGCAGAACGGTAACGACTAACTAAACAAGAAAGATGCATGATAAGTAGTTAAAAGCCAAATCTTTCGCTCCATTTAAGATCATGCCTTTTAATGACGGAGCATAAGACCAGCTACGACTTAGATCCTAGACTCGTAGTCCAAATTAAAACTTGCTAGTCAACCAAAACACAGCTTACTTGAAAAATTTAGGCTCAATTTGTTATTTTAGACCTGGATTAACATAGCTAATGATGTTAATTAATCAACTCCACAATAACGTTGGCTTATGTTATGTTCCTCTAAAATGGAACGAGTAACTGGGCGATGGCTTGAGTGTGGAAGAACATCTTTCCTCCTAGATCTACCTATTGTAATGTTAGCAATAAGAGAATAACAAGAATTGGCTACTTTGAGAGAGCCTTGATCTCCAAGAGTAACATAGGATTTGCAAATTATTCAATGATCCCTTTATTCCACTGCAACCTTCTTTAAATAGGAGTCTCGTAACAACCTATGACTTATAATAATAGCCATAAAAAAAGGAGAAAACTGAGGGATATCCCTGTTGACTCGGTAACCAACTCTAATAGCTTAAACAAATTAACAAACTCATACAAATATAAAAGACCACTCCCTGTACGTGGAGTTACAAAATAACAACCTGGAAACAACTTCATCTGTGAATTATGCAATGCTATTCACAACTGAGTCAAGGTTGTAATAGCTCCTCCCCGCCAATAGCTCCCTTGTCCCCAAGGGAGAAAGAAGGAAACCGGAGAGAGAAATCCTGCATGTCTTCCCAAGTGGCGTCGGCAGAGGAGAATCCATGCCAGTCGATTAAGAGCAATTCCCGTCCTCGAAGCCTCTTGTGATCAAGTACGGCGTGTGGAGCTACTGCAACAACATTTTGTTCCAGCTCTTGGGGAAGATTTGGGTGAGCTAATATTCCTGGGCCAAGTCGTCGCTTAAGAAGTGAGACATGAAAAACTGGATGGATGTGTGACCCTTTAGGTAGGTCCAACTTGTAGGATACTTCACCAATTTTCTTATCGACGTGAACAGGATCGTAGAACCTTGGAGATAACTTAGCATGCTTTCGAAACTGAACACTATGTTGCCTATACGCCTGAAGCTTAAGATAAACCCAGTCGCCGACTTCAAACCGCTCCCCACGATGACCTTGATCATAAACACGTTTCATGCGTTCCTGAGCTTGTGAAAAGCGTTGTCAAACTTGTTTCAAAAAATCATCGCAGCTTTTCAATGCAATGTCAACTGCATCTACTTTAGTGGTGCCGGCAATGTAGGATAGTAAGTTTGGAGGTGACCAACCATATAGGACTTCAAACGGACTTGTTTTAATTGAGCTATGATAAGCAGTATTATAACTGAATTCTACCCATGGAATCCAAGTAGCCCAATCCTTGGGATGATCTCCAGTTAAACATCTTAAATACGTCTTGATGGTACGATTCACCACCTCCGTTTGTCCATCTTTTTTAGGGTGGTAAGCTAAACTAAAATTAAATGACGTGCCATGAAGACGGAATATGGTGGTCCAAAAAGTATTGGTGAGGGTTGGGTCGAGATCGCATGCGATTGATTAGGGCATTCCATGCAAACGGAAGATTTGTTCAAAAAAAACTTGGGCAATCGAGATAGTAGTATAGGGGTGAGCTATTGGAATGAAATGAGCGTACTTGGATAGTCGGTCCACCACCACCAGAATTGTTGATTTCCCTTTTGAAGGTGGAAGTCCCTCGATGAAATCCATCGAGATGTGAGCCCAAACTTGTTTTGGGATCGGTAAGGCTGTAGCAGACCTGCGGGGGTTAAGTTCTAATTTTTGTTGCGTTGGTAGGTATCACAGGTGTGAACAAAATCGATCACTTGGCGTTTTATCCCCTTCTAGTAAAAAATGGGTCGAATACGCTGGAGCGTTTTTTGGTAACCCTCATGGGCTGAAGAGTGGAACTGGCTCATTATCTTCGGGATGAGTGTTGAGTCTTGCATTAAATACAATATATTTTTGAAGAAGAGTACTCCATCCTTATATTGCCATGGACCAATCACGTCATTTTGCTGGAAAAGTTGTGCTAGTCGCTGAAGCTCCAGCTGGTTTGCTACTTCATCTCGAATAGGTTCTAACCAACATGCAATGGGTTGGGTGAGTGCATTTACTTCTGCTGGGATGTCTCGGCGAGAAAGTGCATTTGCAACTACATTTTCAGCACCCCTCTTATATTCGATCACAAAATCGTAACCAAGCAGTTTGGAGATCTAGTATTGTTGGGCAACAATTGTGATATGTTGTTCCCACAAATATTTTAGACTGTGTTGATCAGTTCTGATGATGAATGTCCGGCCAAGGAGGTAAGGGTGCCACTTCTTGATTGCTAACACAATAGCTAGCATCTTTTTTTCGTAAATAGCTAGTGAGAGATTACGACCATGGAGAGCTTGACTAAAGAAAGCAATCGGCCTTCGATCTTGAGGACTGCTCCAACCCCCATCCCACTAGCGTCACACTCAATAATAAAGGGTTGGGAAAAATCTGGTAACGCTAGAACTGGTGTTGTGGTCATTGCAGTTTTTAATAGGGCAAATGCTTCTTCTCCAGCGACCGTCCAGAAGAAGGAATCCTTCTTAAGCATGGACGTCAATGGATTCACAATTTTTCCATAGTCTCTAAAAAACTTCCAATAATATTCTGTGAGTCCCAAGAAGCCTCGCAAAGCTTTCAAAGATTTTGGTTTAGGCCATTCAAGCATAGCTTGGATCTTGTCTTGATCCACAACTACTTCTTCCTTGCTAAAAACATGCCCAAGGTAATTGACTCTCTCTGTGCCAAATTGACATTTTTGGCGCTTGACATATAATTGATGAGTTTGCAAGGTGGCCAAAACGATGTCCAAATGCCAAATTTGTTCCTCCCATGATCGACTGTAAATTAATATATTATCAAAGAAAACAAGAACAAATTGGCGAAGATGGGATTTGAATACCTCATTCATAAGAGACTAAAAGGTTGATGGCGCATTGGTGATCCCAAAAGGCATCACGAGGAATTCATAGTGACCCTCGTGGGTGCCAAAAACAGTCTTCGAAATGTCATCGACATGAACCCGAATTTGGTGATATCCTGATCGAAGATCCAACTTGGTGTAAAACTGTGCGCCGTGGAGTTCATCCAGTAACTCACCGATTACTGGTATTGGAAACTTGTGTTTGACGGTCAGCCGGTTGAGTGCTCGATAATCTATACACAGTCGCCAAGATCCGTCACCCTTTTTCACCAACAGGACGGGGGAAGAATAGGGGTTGTTGCTAGGATGAATTATTCCACTTATTAGCATTTCTTGCACTTGTCGTTCAATCTTCGTCTTTTGAAAATAAGGATATCGATAAGGCCGCACATAGACAGGAGAACTTCCTGGCAACATGGGTATCTTATGATCCTGGATTCTACATGGGGGAAGTCCATGAGGTTCCATGAAAAGATCTTGGTAAGTCTCCAGGAGGGTTTGCAGGCGTGGTTGTGTGACGGCAAGTTCAGTGTTTCCCTCAATAGCGTGGAGCTGGAGTATCAGTCCTTCCTTTCTTTTGCTAGCTTCCTTCTGTATTCCAACCTCACTTATAAATTTGTTAGAGGAATGATATAACCTATTGAGACATACCTGTCTGCCGCTTATTGTGAATTGCATTCTTAGTTTGGAGAAGTCCCAAAGGATAGGTCTCAAGGTTTGAAGCCATTGTGCCCCAAGTACTACCTCATACCTTTCCAATGGTAGTATATAGAAGTCTACTATAACAGGGACTCCTTGTAAGTGGAGTTTCACGCCTAAGCACCGCCCCTTGCTGGATAGACGTTCACCACTTGCAACCTTCACCTCGAGTTTGCCATGAGTGTCGGGAATTAACCCCATTTTGTTGGTGATTTTTTCCTTGAGAAAATTGTGTGTAATGTCTGAATCCAATAGGACCGTCACAATGACACCGCCCAGTGCTCCTTTGATCCTCATTGTTTGAGGTGTTTGAGTTCCCGAAATTGCATGTAATGACATGGCCAGGGCCTCCTCTGCTATTTCTTCTTGGAACTCTATTTCTCGGTCAACTGGGGTTGTTTGGAACTCCTCTTCTTCTTCCAGATAGCAAGCTTCCAAGGTGAATAGTTTCTTGCATAAGTGGCGGGGTCCAAACTTGTCATTATAGTGGAAGCATAAGCCCCATTTACGCCGCTCCTCAATCTCTGCTGGGGAGAACCTTCGGACTATGGGGTTGATGACTCGACTCCTTTCCGTTGGAGTAATATTGGCCCGTCACGTATCTGTTGTAGGGCTAAAACGTTTACTTGGAGAGGACAAATTGGCTTCAAATAAACGGGTTAGACCAACGGCAGATGATAGGGTGGTGGGACGCGCAGCCTGCACTTCAACCCGAATGGCTTCTTTGAGTCCACTGATGAAACACCCCCACTTGTTGGTTGGGTGTTAGTTTCCCTGCTCTGGACAACAATCTTTACAATCTATCGAACTTTGTTTGGTAATCACGGATAGTGGAATGCTGACGGAGTTTTGTTAAGTCCCCGAAGAAATCCTTAACTCTGTAGGTCCAAAACGGGCATGAAGACCCTCCTTGAGGAGAGTCCAAGTGACTGGCTAGCCTTCTTCCTTCAAGAGCTGGTACCACAGTTGAGCTTCTCCCTCAAAATGGTAGGCTGCCAGGGAAACCCACTCCGCAGGTTCAATCTGCTGGAATTCAAAAAACTACTCTGCCCTACAGACCCAGCTGGTTGGGTTATCTCCTCCCTTATATTTGGAAAATTCTAGCTTGGTGAGCTTGGGGACAATTGATCGGCTGGTTGATGATGTTTGTTGTTCCTCGGGCTGTCGTACAGAGTTCTCACTTTGCTCGACATTTTTTTGGACCATTAGTTGGTCAAAATGATTGTTCATGGCTGCAAACAACTCATGAATCTCATGTCGAAACTCATGCCGACTTCTTTCTTGAGCTGATGATAAATTGCCTATTTCAGCTTCCAGATGATGGATGCGTTCTTCCTACATGACCGGCTTTGATACCAAAATGTTATGTTCCTCTTAAATGGAACGAGTAATTAGGCGATGACTTGAGTGTGAAAGAACAACTTTCCTCCTAGATCTATCTATTGTAATGTTAGCAATAAGATAATAACAATAAGTGGCTACTTTGAGAGAGCCTTGATCTCCAAGAGTAACACAGGATTTGCAAATTATTCAATGATCCCTTTATTCCACTGCAACCTTCTTTAAATAGGAGTCTCATAACAACCTATGACTTATAATAACCATAAAAAAAAGAGAAAACTGAGGGATATCCCTTTTGACTTGGTAACCAACTCTAATAGCTTAAACAAATTAACAAACTCCTACAAAAATAAAAGACCACTCCCTGTACGTGGAGTTACAAAATAACAACCTGGAAACAATTTCATCGGTGAATCATGCAATGTTATCCACAATTGAGTCAAGACTGTAACAGCTTAAGCAAAAATTCTAATTCAACAACCAAAAACAATAATTCTATATACTCAATGGGTGAACGACATTGACATAGCGGGTCGAGTGGTTAATTCTCATACATTGGGTGGGATGAGTGGAGTCCTTAGTTCTCATCCCAACATAAGATATCAAAATCTTAAAAACCAACATGTCATAATAAACCAAATTGTTCACAGGAAATCCAACAAACATGTAGAATACATTCCAACAGGCACATATTGGTGATTGCTCTTAGTAAAAAAAAATGAAACTAATATAAAAAGAAATGAAAAACTACTTGAATCTTACATAGTGGAATTGAAATTGGTCAAAGAATTTACCAACAATCAAGAGAGAGGCTTTCAGATAAATGGGAGCTATGAAATATTACTTGGAGAGGGGCACTTTCAAAACTCAAAAGGGTTTGAGATTTGTGCCCTTAAATACATCGATGCGCAAGGCTTATAATGCGAAAAAATAAGACATTGAGTTTGATAGCGTGAATGAACAGGTTTACACAGAGAGAGAGAGCGTTAAGTAGAAGAGAGTAGATTAGGAGGTCTTAAATTCGATTCTACGGCCAGTTGCCCTGCTGCAATTCAAAAAAACTTTTGGGGTCTTTTGGAAATTTTAAGAAATTTGACCCGATCCAAAAAAATTTAATTTTTTTGGGACGGTTAACTCAGAAGTCGAAAAACAAGGCGGGACCTTAAAAAATTCGAAATCAAATGTAACAATATTCATTTCCCGCCCCAAACCCACTCATCTTCTTCTCTCCTAAATCCCTTCTCCAGTTCTCCTGTCCTCCTACCATCAACAAATCCGTACCCTTGAACTCTCTCACGCACCCATAGATGTCAACTTCATCTGTCCGCCTGATGAAAGAACGAGGTGGTGGCGGAGGCAAAGTCACCGCAGCGGCACCGCCGATGCCGACGTCAGCAAAGCCTTCAAAAACCTCAACCCCAGTCTCGCAGAAATCGACCTGTATCGGCGGGAAGGAAAACCCCAGACCCACATCCAGGGTTCGGGCGGCGACGTCGACGGTGGTGACATCATATCAGAAGCCAATTATTCCACCGATGCCACGGATCGACAAGGACAGGAATGCTGGATGTGAAAATGTAGAGTCACGTGTCAGAAAGTCGACGTCGTCAGTGCTGAGAGGTAGGAGCTCTAGCCCTTCTGAATTCACAAGGGTTTTATCTGATTTGAGAAAGAAAAATACTAGTAGTTTGTCTAGGGTTTCGTCTGTGGATCGTCGTGGTGAAAAGGGTGCGTTTTTTAGTGGTGTTTCTGTAAAAGATGTGTACAAAAAAGGAAATTTGAAGCATTTGACTGTAAATGGAACTGAAAAATGTGAGAATGGGATTAGGGTTTTGAACGGTTCGGAGAAAAGCAGTGAAATTCATAACGAAGTGGAGTCAAACCGTAGAGAAAATGGGAGTTCAAGGGTTGATGCTTTGGGGGAAATTGTGGAAAAGAAGGGGGATTTTGGGTGTTTGAATGCGAAAGTGAATGCAAAATGTGAAAAGAGGGTTAGAGTAATTGAGGCATTGAAAGATTCAAGGAAATGTGTAGAGGGTTTGGAGGAAAGCAGCGAAATTCTTAAGGACGTCATAGTGAAGCCTCAAGAAAATGGACAATTTGGGGTTAAGATGTTAGAGGATTGTACAAAAGAAGTAAATTTAAGCACACAACTGAATAAGTCATGCTTAGACAGTGTTCATGATAAGTCTAATTTGGAAAATGATGTGAAGATTTTGGATAATGTTCGGGTTTTCAAAGAATTGAAGGGAAAATTTTCCATGGAAAAGCGTGAGAATGGTGGTGATTTGGGTTTGAAAGATTCTGGTGGGAAATTGTTGAATGGATTGAGGGATTCAGAGGTTTTGAAAGAGAAGGGCATTAACAAGTACCCAAGTAAGCTTCATGAAAAACTTGCATTTTTGGAAGGAAAAGTTAAGAGGATTGCAACAGATATCAAAAGGACTAAGGAGATGTTAGATATGAATAATCCGGATGCATCAAAAGTGATACTAACAGACATTCAAGAGAAGATTTCGGGGATTGAAAAGGTGATGGGGCATGTTGTGAATGGTGCTGATGGGAACATGGGTTTTGCCAAAGCTTATGGAAATGATGATCGAGAGGTTAAAACATCACAGAAGAGCCAAGATAAACAAGTAAATCAAGGGAAAACTTCGGTTAAGGGATTGAACACCGATGAATTAGAAGCAAGATTCTTTCCTCATCACAAGTTACTTCGAGACCGGACATCATTGAAACCGTCATTAGGAAGCTCTCAAGCTGAAGACAAATTTGTTGAATTCAGTAGTGAATTGGAAGTAGAGGAAAAGTCATTGAGTCCCATCGATGAGAACTCTATTGCGTTAGAGTTCTTGGCTTCTCTGAATAAGGAGAAATCCAAGGTTACCTCGAGGGTTGGGGATGTTGGTGCAGAGTTTTGTAAAGTTTCGGAAATGAATGATGCTGTGATTTTAGCAGCAGAAGATTCTTCTTCAAATGTGTTCAATGGAATAGGTCCTGTTGAGCTTGTGCTCACGACCAACGAAAGGCTTGACGAATTTGATGAGCAAGAGAATAGACCAACAATGACAATCGAAGTGGAGACTGAAGACAATTCCATCTTTCAATTGAATGACATTGGCCGTAAGGCCTCAACTGGAGGATGGTTTGTGTCGGAGGGAGAGTCAGTTCTTCTTGCTCATGATGATGGCTCATGTTCCTTCTATGATATTGCCAACTGTGAGGTATGTAGCCTAGCACCACTTTGATTTTATATTTTCAATATACATAACACTGTGATCTCCTTTATTTTTCCCAAACATGGTTTTAGGGATATAGAAACAGAATTTTATGAGTCATATATATCTTTATGACAACATATTAGTAGTCTGTTTATCAGGTTATTAATCCACTGATGATATTATAATTTCAGGAAAAGGCTGAATACAAGCCTCCAGTTGGAATCTTGCCTAATGCATGGAGAGATTGTTGGATAATCCGCGCACCTAGTGCAGATGGTTGCTCTGGTAGATATGTTGTAGCTGCTTCGGCTGGGAATGCAATGGAGCCAGGTTTTTGCTCATGGGATTTCTATACTAAGAATGTGTGTGCCTTTCATACTGAGAACGGGAGTTCTAATACAAGAACGGCCCTTGGTCCTCTATCAAATAATACTGTACACAGACGAAACACTTTGTCCATTGTCATGGCCCCAGAAAATCGCCAATGGTGGTATAAACCTTGTGGGCCTCTTATTATCTCAACAGCCAGTTGCCAGAGGGCTGTGAGGATCTACGATGTCCGTGATGGAGAGCAGATCATGAAATGGGATGTCCAGAAGCCGGTGTTAGCAATGGATTACTCGAGCCCTTTGCAATGGAGAAATAGGGGAAAGGTGGTTGTCGCAGAGGGAGAAACTATTTCTTTATGGGATGTGAGCTCTCTCACTCCTCAGGCGTTGCTGTCTGTTTCTTCATCTGGTCGAAAAATTTCGGCACTTCATGTTAACAACACTGATGCTGAACTAGGCGGAGGAGTTAGGCAGAGGTAAAAAATTTTTTATTCGATCCTTCCATTGGTTGTCCTACATTCTCACATTCTTGCATGTTTTTGTGTTCTCCTGTTTATTTTTCATTTGAGATTATCATGGATTTGTGCTGGATGATCTTTAAGTACAAATGGGACTTCATAATGTTTGAAGTACTTAGTTTCATCATTTTCCTCTTCTGATCATTGCTTGTCTTGCATACATTAAATATGTTCCTTATGTCTTTTGTATCATGTATAGAAATACTGGCAATTCTAGAAGATTGACTAGGGCTCTATTATGAGACAACTTTTGTAAGTGCTAAATAATATTTGGAAATGCAGAGTAAGTTCATCTGAAGCAGAAGGACATGATGGCGTGTTCTGCACCCTTGATTCAACTAATGTATTAGATTTCCGCCACCCATCTGGTGTAGGTGTTAAGATACCTAAACATGGTGTAGATGTGCAGTCAGTTTTCTCTCGTGGAGATTCCATCTTTCTTGGGTGCACCAAATTAAGGTCAGCAGGGAAAATGCAGTCCTGCTCCCAGGTGCTACAATTCTCGTTGCGCAAACAGAGGCTTCTCAACACTTATGCATTGCCAGAATCAAATGCTCACTTCCACCACACAGCCATCACACAAGTTTGGGGAAATTCAAACCTTGTTATGGGAGTTTGTGGGCAGGGTCTATTTGTTTTCGATGCCTTGAAGGATGATGGACTGCAACCATTCACCATTGATTATGGGAACATGCAAAATGTTAGAGAGACTATTGGACCAGATGACTTGTACTCTCCTTCCTTTGATTACATGGCATCTCGAGTTCTCCTCATATCAAGAGACCGTCCAGCACTGTCGAGGTTCTTGTCATAGCCTCATAGGTATTATATATGCTTAAGGACTTATTTATCATGTTGTCCTGAGAACTGTTAGCATGGTAAGCTTTGTTTTTTTGCCCTGTAACATATTGCTTGTTGTGTGTGACAATAAAATAATTCCCTGTTTATTATAATATATCTTTTAAGATTTGCATCCTGTTGATTGTTCTTGAAGAATAAATGATGTAATGTACGGATGATTAAACTTGGCAGAAAATGTTACATTGTATATTGAACTTGGTTTTACATTTGAACACACTCTGCTTTTGACATGAGCCCCTCTGATCACCATTAGGATCGTCTCCTGCAGTGAAATAATACATGGTTGAATTCATTTTATTTTTGGGTGATCTATATTTTTTTTCCATTGTGGCTTTATTGAAGTTTGCCTTCTTTTTTTGGTGATTGCGGCTTTACTCAAAACCCAATGATGGAAATCTAATATTCAAAATTCTTTAATAGTGATTCTCTGTTTAAAAAACATCAAATCTTCCTCTTCGACTCTCATACACTCTTTCTCTGTGAAGGGTCTCTTAGAATGTCTACCTTGGCATTTGGTTTCTTGAATTACCCAAGAAGCCAACTCCAATCTCGTTGCTATATTTGTTTTGTATTGTATTACCTGTTTTGATTTTATAGTACTTCCTCCCATAAAAAATAATAGGACAAACTTAAATTTTTTGGCTTTGTAATGGGAATGATAGGGAACCTGAATTTAAATTAGAAATTTTCAAATGACATGAGAAATAAAATAGCTTTCTGCATCATATTGGGAATCCTCATGGCTCACTTTTTCGGTTATTTTGTTGATAAATGATGATCAATATCCCTCGTTGTCACAATAAAATGTGGGTCCATTCCTTGTATGGTGGAATGTATTCCATCTGCTTCATGTCAGCTTGTTGGGAACATATGTACATATGCCTTCCCAATGATTTTGTCAGTCGGAATCTGTCTCACGGAAGGGTAAAGGAACTGCCTTCACTGCCCTAAACTTGCCAACATTGTTCAAATGTTCATTCTCCAACCTGGTTAAATGCAGAATGTCAAAGTTAGAAGCTTCATGCATCCATACTCTGACCTGTTTCCACATTCACATCACTTCTAAATTAAGAGCTTGGGCCATTTACATCTTCATTTCATATACAGAGGAGCCCGAAAATTTGCCTAGGGTGAAGATTTATATGGCCAGCCCTGTATTTTCTTTTGAAGTCAAGGAAGAGCGAGTCTATATGGTAGGAGGGTTTTCATAGCTAATAGTACTCTAATGGTCTAATTAGTGAAGATTTTCAAACCTCGAGAGAATGATTTCCCCTGCCTGCTCCTAGATTCATCATTAATTTCATAGATTACGATGTAAACTAAGTACCTATAATAATAAAGATTTAAGTGACATAGTACTCTTCTAGACCAAGCTTTATGTGTTTTCTGTTGTTACATTTATATCTATGAAATCATTAGGAAGTCATTTTGAAAGTTAATTCATGTCCATTTAATCTTTTCGAAACTGATTTTCTTAAAACTTAAGGTTCTAACCATTTGTGTTGCATATTAGCTTGATTAAGTTTTATAGAAGGTCAGATGCTTCTCCTTCTCTCAGTTTATGTAATGTACCTGTAGAAATTCCAATGCCCACGTCTGATAACTTCCAGTGATGCCAGGAAAAAATCTAACAACCGCGACTCAAACACTCCAATGTTGAATCGCATCACAGTCTCCACCCAAGCAATTCTTAGAACAAAATTTAAGGCCTGCAATTGAAATTTCGTTCATCTTTTCAGAGTTCTATGAAATAGAACAGAAAGCTACTAAAATGTCTAACAGATACATTCACAACAATGAAAACCAAAAGAGAGGAGACATAAACTCACAACAGACAAGTAGTAGAAGCTTTTGTTCTTCAAAACCAGATCGTCTCTTAGGCCTGGGTTTTTGGATCTTGTGTTGAAAAGTCCCCAGTCCTTAACAAAATCCCAGTACAATTGATAGACAGTGGCTGCCGTCGAGGTCACCAGGACTACTATCAGCCATAACTCTGTTGGCTGCCGGGCATATGTTATCCTGGCACCAGCTGCCACCATGGCCGAAACATACTTCCCCAGGTTAGCCAAATGATTAATGTCAGACTCATCGAACCATCTTCTTGCACACTGGTAGTTACATCAATAGAGAATGTGCAAATGGGTAAGTAGAGATAGAGAAATCAAGAAACAGAATTCAATTAGTATTGATCATCAAATGAGCTGATTAAACTTCTTTCAAGAAATTTTATCGAAGAGATGAGATTTAGGTGGACATTGAGTGGTCAATTGACTGAGTCTATCATCCTTTTTCTACTTGTTTGTCTCTCTCTTTAGCTTCAATTTGTTAACACGTGAGTGAACTTGGACTCACACAAGAAAAGATCTGAAGAAAGTCTATCATCCTTCTCTTGAACTATTACATGGGCCCTGTGAACTTCTTTACTTATTGTTAATTGATTTTGAATTAGATATTCAAGCAAAATTGACATGTAGATGAGCATATGTATATGCAAATGAGGTGCAACAAACAAAAACCGAGTTGAGCCCGAGTCAAGCTCAAATTGCTTAAATCGTTTTAACTTGGAAGTCGATGAAAATTTACCTGCATGGCACGCCAATAATATGGTGCAAAAGAGATGACATAAGCGAGCTCTCTGTAAAGCTTTCCAGACTTGCAGGTCTCATATGTGTGTGTTTTGAAGCTTCCAGCAAGGAAGTAGCAAGCTGTGGATTCCAAGTGCCTCAGCAATGGAATCTGTACACAGAAATTAAGTGTATTAATGATCAGAATATACATATTTTTTAAAACCAATTTGTTACCAAGAACATAGAACAAAGCATTTTTGTCAATGTTTGATTGAAGAGGCATAAATTTATGTTGAAGGAGACATCCTTATCACCTAGAACCACCTATAATCAAGCAAGACTTGTTGAACTTGAATATGCTTGGATCCGGCTTGGTTGTGACTACCTGAGTTTGGGCTTCAATTGAGGTGAAAGTATTATTTAAGCTCGGTTCAATAGAAACTTGTTAGCATTTGAGCCAAACTTGAGTTGAATTCAAATATATAATGTCATTAAAAATCCACAAAAAAATTAGATAAAAATTGAATTTATCAAAAATCTATCAAAAAAGAGGAGAGTTGTGCATATAGTATGGATATATACGTGATAAGTTTAGCATTGTTAGACATCTATAATATAAAATATGGTAAATTTTAATAAATCTAATTGACGATGTCAAATAGACTCATTCAACGGCCACCAACTTTCCTAAAAAAATCATTCACGTTGCATTGTACCTTTAAGCACGGATTATCCCTAACATTTCTATTAAATCAGAACTGAGCTGTTTACTTGAGTATAGTTACACATTCTTTATATTCAACACGATTATAAATCAGTTTAGAAATTCAAACAAATTCGATTAATTTAGCAATTTGAACGAGCCTAGACGAGAAAAAACTAAGTTGAGCTCGAGCTGTTTGGAATTGAATTGGGTTTGTAGGTTTCGGAGGAGCTTTACCTGACTAGTTAGTTGGTCAGCCATGAAAAAGTCCACCATCAAAACCTTATAAAATGGGGAGCAGATTATGTTACGTATTACTTTGATGAAACAATAGCGAGTTGAGCGATAGAAGATTTTCAATGGACATACGAGCAATGCTATGAAAACCTGCAAAATCACATGAAATATAATCAATCACATACCTTAATTTAATGCAAAACATTAACCTATGTACTTGTCTAAGATACTAAATTAATATTGCAATGACATCTAAATTCGAGGTTGTCAAAGATTTTGTTGATGCAAAATTTGATCAAGTGGAGATTCAAACGTTTTTTTTTTACTTACAAAATAGAAAAATGGGTCGGAGGTCCCACCGATAGGGTGTCTGTGTGTGCACCCTTTGATGCTCAATTGAGATGTAAGACTATTGACTTAGACATCGGAAGGATTCTAGTAATCTCTAATTGTAACAATGAAAGTACAAAGGCCTAAAGCTAACCAACCAGAAGTAAGATCCCCGGAATCGCATCGACTTGGCTAGGCGAATAGCCGCGGGAAAGTAAGATAAGGTGGATGACCATGGCTCCTACAACTGCAGTCATCAAGGAGGTGCAAATGAGGAAGGCATCTCTACACTTGAGGGCACTGTAGGGTTTGAATTCAAAGATGAAGTTGTAGTTGATCCTTGTGGTCTTCCACATGAACAGATTGCACCCATACATGAACAAGTGCAAGCTTAGCAATGCAAACATGCTGCAAGTTCAATCATTGCACAATGATAGTGAGTTAGCTGCAGTAATTTCAAAAAAATTTGGGTTTTTAACCAAAAATTTCTTTGACTTAAATAAGAATAAAGATCGGAGCCGAACTTATGATAAATGCTCATTAGTGTAATGGTCAATTCGACAGAATGAACGAAAAAATAGAAAGAAGAAAAGTGAAAAGGATACACTTTCTATTTTTAGAAAAAATAAGCGTTTCTTTTCTCTTTTGTGTTTGGTACGGGAGATGAGAAGTAAATGAGATAGATTTTTAAAATTTTGTATGAATGGAAACAGTGGAATGGAGGGGACATTTGAACATATGCATGTTTAGGCCAAGAGAATAATGTCTATATTAAGGATTATAAAGACAAAGAGCTGCATTTCAACCCACGTGATTTTCTTTCCTTCCTTTCTTTGCCTTTTTTTTTTGGAGATAAATTTTGATGTTTTGAATGGGAGACTAATTCCTTCATTTTTTCTTCTAACCAAACATAATGTTATATGCATCACTCTTATTTTCTATCCCTCTTGTTTTCCATTAAACCAAACAGACCATAAGAGACATTTTACGGGTTTGGGGTGCGAAAACTAAGTCCTTCAAATGAAGTATGACTACCTAGCACGTATTCCCACAGACCATGCTATAGCTAGACCATTGTGAATTCTACATAGACCAATAACTTCATCACTCTATCTTAGCTTGGGAAGTCCAAAAAAGTATATACTGTGGATCCATCAGTGAGGGGTTTAGAGATGTCCATTTGTGTTTGTCCAATTTTTTTTTTTATTTCAACGGTTAAGGGTGCTCAGGCAAGCTTTTGCGTATCTCGATTAATTCTTTCTTCGATCTGGTCAAAATCAGGTCATTCACACAATAACTAAGGTATTCATGAAGGATAAGTCTATCATGGATTGACTCTAACGAATTACTAAAATTTGAACTCAGAACTTTTAAATTTAAAATTCGTTGTTGTTCCTACTTTAATTACCATTTTAGTTATTTGTCTAAATTGTTTTGCCACACTTGAGTGAGCTTCACTATAAGAGGTGGCTGCTCTGATTTACTAGCCCCCAATTAAAGTCATACAACTCTCTCTCTCTCTCTCTCACACACACACACACACACAAAAGAATGAGGAGCAAAATGAGAAGACTGTAAAAAGTGGACCTGAAAACAGGATAGACGGTTTCCATGTAGGCTGATTCTGTTCTTGGGGAGAGCATGCCACTCAAGTGTGCCAAGATTGCGTATATACTAAACAGACTTACAAAGCAACCTGTAAACAATCCTGCAAGGAAAAAAAAGAAAGGAAGAATAAGTTCAATGAAGTTTCACACACATGCAAACCCATCGATGAATCCAGAAATTTAGTCTAAGAAGGTGAAAAATATATGGCTAGGAGGATTGTCTTTTAAATTTTTGAGAAAATCTAGGAAATATGAACCCACATAGTTTGTGAGTAAATATTGGGTGTACCGGTGACACCATGTATGTCATCAATGTCATATGGTATTACCAATCAATTATAAAACAATAAATAGGATTATTAATGAACCCCACTATTCTAACATAATAATTATTAGATAAAGCGGTTATTGATTGTTATTAAAACAATACAACCCACTAAGTCCACTTGGTATTCTATTACTGTGATATCACTGTTATATTCAATATTTTCTTATCTTGGACAGGTAATCATCTCCACTTACCCTGGGTATACCTGATAATTTTTAATACGACTCATTAATCTAAGGTATATAATATACGTTAAACTTTATACAATTGGAGTTATAATCAGATTGACCAGTTAGACCTATTTTACAAATGGGTCAAGATGAACTCGATTATTAAATCGGGCATGAGTTAAGCAACATTCTAAAATGACACGAAGTAAATAAATTTGAACCCACAATCCTAAAAGTTTATTGATATAACATTTTTTGGACTGTAAATTCTGTAAATATCTTTCACAGCAATGAAATTTAGCTATTCATGGCCCAACCATAGAGATGTGTGTAGGTCTATATATAGATAGGGTAAGAGAGAGAATACCAACAAAAAATGTGACCATGTGAGAATCTTTATGCTCTTGTGGTCTTAAGAACTTCATTGCCCTCTTCCTGTCATTGTTGGCGAAGTGCTTTGTGAATAATGACTCCACTTCGTCCATTAGTCTAACCACCTTAATCAAAGCACACATAATATTATGCTTCATCAGAATTTAAGAAGCTATAAACCTATTAATCTAACCTGGCTACACCAATAAAAGAATAAAAAAACAAAACAAGTATGGTAATCAAATCATTAGCCAACTTCAAAAAGGTCGGTTTTGATTCGCTAACATTGGGTATTTATACGAGAGTGAAACTGAGACGGGTTGAGCGGGCTATGGAGTCAACTTAGGTTTAAAAACCCCAGATATGAAACCTAACAAAAATCTATATAAACTTTCATTTTAATTAGCATTACATACATGTTGAGGTAGATTGGGAGAACTACAAGGAAGAACTTACCTTATCAGAACTAATGAAGTGTGATCTCTTTACCATTTTCAGGTAGCTTGATGATGTCTGCTGGTTCGATACCTGCTCAATCGAAAAATAGCAACCATTTACTGAATTAGATTATTCAGGGCCCTAGATATGTATGTATACATTTAGAACATTATATAATTTAAGTAAAGAAATTTCGAGAGAATGTCAAGTTAAGATTCATATTGTTCATACGTTATCCAAATGTTCTCTATGATGGAGATACACTTATCTATAATGAGTCATACTTGAATCTATGTTTAGTGATTTATTGTTGAAAGAAATTGAGGAAAAACATACGAGAGGAAATCCAAAGTCAGATCGTTTGGAATGTTTTCCTTTCTAAGGTGTTTTCTCACGGAAAATGTTGTAGTTAATTAGAAAAAAAGAAACGGAAACATAACCTAGGTGATCACATTGAAGAAGGCAGAGTTTTGCCAAATAAAAGAGATATGGCAGAACTCTCTATCTACCTAAAATGAACCTAATTGATGCTCAAGTATTTCTAAAATTTCCTTTTCTTTCTTCCTTATACGCTTCTTATAAATATGAAATCGATGTATTACCACCTTACCTTGTCGAATTTCTTAAGTATCTTCACAAAAGCCAGCATATTCAGTGAGCTGCCAAGAGAAGTAAATTGGTTAGAACACGTAAATTTAGATAAAAACACATGCATAGAAGCTAAAAAAATAGGTCTATAACCTAAAGAAAACAAACTGTTACGTTCAGGCAACTTTCACCAAGAAGGTGCTAGGTTAATACAACATAACTTCTTCTACCACCCATTAAATGACTTATTTTCGTAAACCTTCCCCTACGCGATTGCCATGCCATTTTCAGCATTCAGCTCATTTTTTCGGTTTTCCATAACCGAGGCTGGAAATGACATGGCAATCCCCGTAGCATAAGGTACGTGAAAATATAATTGTTTCTTGTAACTCGATCTGATTTTTTTTGATCTTAAAACTTGATCTACTTGGATCGCAGCTGTTGAATTAGTATTCAAAAAGTTGCACTATGAAAAACCAAATATATATATATACACACACACAATCTTCCTTCATGCATGCAACTGATTTTCTAAACAGAAGCTCAGGTGACGTAAAATGTCATGCAGCTCATGTGTTAAGAATGTTATGTCCTCAGTATTCGACGTGTTATCATTGAACGATGACACTTGTGCTTCATGTGATGCACACGTCTTGTGAAAAAGGAAAAAAAAAATTCAACTATGCTGTCATTGGTTAGATGAAGTTGATCGTATATAGACAGTTGAAGGACAAAATTACCAAAAATACCTTAAATAGTAAAGCGAAATAGGGTAAGACTTTATAGTCAAAAGTGTAACTAATCCCCTTGGGTGGGAGGGAGGAGAGAGTTTCTTTAGGTCTCCTTACAGTCGTACGTACTATCCATAAAACTCTACAGCAAAAAGTATACTTAATCTGTTGAAGGGGCAGAGGGAGATTCTTTAGGTTTGCTTGTTGTCTCAATATCCACCAAACTTCAGGGTAAAAAGTGTAATTAACCAATTTTAAGGGGTGGAGGAAATAAGGGTGTTAATTGAATTAAGCTTTATCCGTTTGAGACAAAGCCAGTCAACCTTTGACTAAAATATTGTTTGAACTCAATTTATTTCAAAAAAAATTCGAGTTTGGATGAAATTTGAATAGTTTAATTATTTTACATATAAATGAGTTGAATTTTTTTAAACAAGTCTAAAAAATTATTTAAATTCAACTTGTATGAAACATGAGTCGAATTCGAACCGAAACTTATGTCAATCGAACTCGAATAGCTTGCCTGAATTGACGCTTAAGAGAGAGTTTCTTCGAGTTTGCTTATTTTCTTTCTACTCTCATTCATGTCTCCACACACACGTGTGTGTATATATATATATATATATCTATATCATATGTGTAAATTAATAAGGCAAAAGAAGGATAGAAAACCTGTATGTTTTAAGTAGACCAAGGCCTCTGTAGAGCTCAACAAATGCTCCTCTGATCATCTTTTCAGCACATTGGATCTTCTTCCTGTTTATAGACTCTCCAGGGCCTTCTTTCTTGGGAGCATTCACCAAATCTTCCCAAAGCATTGATGTAACGGCCGATATTGTTCGTGTCGGCGTTGTCGCCGGAATGTCAATCCTCATGGCCAACTTAGGCTTACCCTTCTTTGTCTTTGATAATGTCGGCGAATTTATAAAATTTATACCATTCTTTTCCAGTGCTGCTATTACATTTTCCGTCTGTGAGTTTTCTGTGGGGCTTTCGCTATATTCAGTTGGTTCTGTATGAAAAAGAGGAGCATATTTAGAAGAAGAAGAAGGAAAAAAAAAAAAGAAGAAAAGTCATTGGGGTGCATTTGATATAAATCTAACTCTGGGGTTATTTGTGTAAAATGTGTACTTTCATATTCGAATCATATGTAACAATTCATAATTTAGAGACAGGGTTTTGACTAATATATAATAATAGAGTTTTAGGTCCATCAATCCTCCAATTAAATTACCAAACTGCCCACACCTTTCACAAAATCACAATAAAAGCACTCACAAATGAAGACACATATGTGTGTTGCTAACTCTTTCCCCAACAACAGAGCAACTAACCTGAGAAATCCGAGTTCCGGCCAGAAGATGAGAACGACGGAGAGAGAAATCCAGCACCGGACTTGGACGTCAAGCTTTTCCGGCGTCGATCACTTAGAACTTGCTTGAGGTCCAGCAGAATTTGTAGCTGCTTATTCAAATTCTCTCCTCTTTCAAGAAACTCTTTCTCTTTGGTCTTGTAAAACTGGTTCACTTTGTTAAGCTCCTCATCCAATCTCTCAAAGAACATTTTAGCCTAAACCCACAAAAAACCATGCAAATACCATAATGGGTCAGGGTGGGGTTTAAGGTTTTCAAATCTCAATTCATACGAATAATATTATTTAAATTTAAAAATCTAATATAATATTTTAATCTTTGACAATTGACATGATCGAATAACATTGTTCTCTTTGTAATTATTGCTCTATTTGTAATTATTGTAACATCAATAAATCACCAAATTAAGTCTTATATTTAGGGCCAAAAAGTATTGTCCATGCAAGATATATAGATAGGTGCAAGACGCTCACTAAGACGAACAGGTTGTGGTATTGCAGAACGGCATCAGATGATGCACACAGTGATATCTAATAGATAGATGAATAATCTAGGCAAAGTAAGAAATCGATTTAGTCTATATCGTGAAATTGCGGATCTGTATCGTGCAATATGTCATGGTTTAATGACGATGGCTTAAATAATTCGGCCGAGTTGTAGGAAACGAGTCCGAATTAACCATAATACAAAACGAGACTTGTGATTTATACTGAACGTAGTGGGGAAGAATTTGAACTATTGTTGGTGTGTATTTTGAAAATGTATTGGACATTTTTACCTCATCTTCTTGAGAGAACAACTGAACAAGCTCAGTTTCATAAACTTCATCCTTTTCTTCTTCAACTTTTCCTTCCTCTACGACTTTGCTCTTCACCTGCAACCAAATAAACAAAACCAACCGACAAGTAGTGTTAAAAATCTGCACTTTTTAGCGTCTCTTTCACTGATTTTCTTTTGTGGGTTGTTGAATTTATATCTACTGCTCACGATGGTTTCGTGATAAAAGTGACAAAAAACCGTTCCATTGCTTTCGGGTCAGGCTAACAAACACCAAACAGACAAAAGCTGTGTGAGATCAAAAGCACTAGAACTTGCCGGAATCTGAGGACATTCGGATCTCCGGCTGCCTGAAAATTTATAAAACAAAAAGGCCATGTTCTACAATTTTGGGAGCTTTAAATAACAGAATGTACACTCACAAAACAAATGAAAAATATATGGAAAAACATTTAATAAAAGAGAAGAAAAGACATTAAGTGGTAATAGGGACGAGATATAAATTAAGATGTCTTGGATTTGAATTTTGAAAATTTTTTTAAGTCAAGCTATAAGGATTTATTGCTTATGAATACTTTAATTTTGACATGAATAACTTGTCTTTGATCAAACCGGATAGAAAATTAGTTGAAGTGCACGTAAACAGACTTGTACAGTCCATTGATTAAAAAAAAAAAAGAACAGATGATACAACATATCAGTGCACATATTAATCATCTGGGTGTCGGATAGTTTGCACTTCTGCCTGAAAATGACGTCACCTTTGCTTTCTCGGTTAAATTTCAGCATAGAAAAAGTAATTTTTTTGCATTTCATTCAATTACGAGATTACATATATGAAATTTTTATTATTTTACTTTATTTCATTTTTTGAATCATCATTGATTATAAATAACTCAAATGAAAGATTCACGATAGATAATTAATTTTCAGTATCGTTTTTATTTTTTGTTTTGTAGCTGTGATTTCAATGAAAAATAAAGCAACCCATTAATAAATATTTGATATGTAATGTATATTGTAATGAGTACTATTAATAACACTACCTGAATGATCTCCGGTTTGTCTCCGGCAATGTGGAGGTGGTCGGAGATTTTCTTGGTGATTGATCGAATCGGGTCGAAAATGGAGCGACCAAAATCAGAGATGTGATCTTGAGTTTGTTTTGTTTTTCTTGAGAGTTTAACCTTCTTTACAAGTTTCTTCAGTTGCCAGTAATTCACAAAAGCGTCCTTCCATTCTGGGATGAGCTGAGCTTCAAGCTCTTTGGAGAACTTCACCATTGAATTAACAGGTAAAGCAGCAGAAGAAGAGAAGTTTTATGGAGAAGAGGAGAGAGAAAGAAAGACAGATAGAGAAGAGTTTAGAGGTATGAGAATGATCATGGATGTTATATATAGATTTTTGAGGTATGGAGATAGAAAGAGAGGGCATGTTTGGTTCAGTCATACATATTACAATGCAATCCACGTGGATTTTGAACCTTAGATTAGGAGATATGGTTTTTAAGCCTAAATTTTAATCTGGTGTTTGATTTGGCATTGGATTAAGTTGGTAGGGTCCATATTTTCAATCCAATGCATTGTTTATTTATTTTTCTTTAATTTGTGGGATCAATATAAGGTATTTTCAAAGATCAATTATACATCGGGCCCCCACATATCCCCTAATTTTGTTCCCTCCCCTAGGATAGACTTCTCCCATCCCATGCATGTGGAGAAAATATTCATTACAACAGCCAAACTACTATGTAATATTACCTTTCAATAAAAATTATAATAAGTGAATCTCATAAATTTTATTAACCACCCCTCCATATTATTTGGTAATCATCCTATGTAAAAAAATGAGGTGTGCTTTATCCATTTTATTGCATTTTTTGGATGATGACATTGATAACGCAATGTCATTGTTGTAATGAATATTTACTTAAGTAGACTCTCCGACAAAATCAATTCAATCTAATTTTTTTTATCCCTAAAATGAAACAAGTAATGTTATTGAAACTTAAAAAATTAATTTAATTTATTGACATAATGAGGTAGACCGAATTGTGACACAATAATTAGATTGTTGGGATCGATATCAGAGTTGTTCGGATTAGTCAAATGGATTGATTTTTTGGAACCACTTTCGCATCCAGGGATTTCGAAACATCCATATCTAGTCAAAAACGACGAGATAAATTCATTTCATTTAGAGCCCAAAAAACATGTTTTTACCATTTTTTGTAATTTTTCGTAGCTGAATAACTTCACTGTCAGTTCTGTCTTGTTTTGGGTGATTCATAATTTTTAGTCATATAATTAGTTTGAAACTTTTCTTTTTTGGCAAAATTTGTTATAATGTATAATTACGTAATTCACCACAATTAGGCCACTTTATTATTTCATAGTCAGTTTATGGTTTTTTTTTATAATATTAATATTCTTGTAAGCTTTAAGTCTTGGTAGCTTTTGATTATTGAATACAATTCTGATATTTTCTCTTTTTGTTGTAATTTTTTTGATATTTTTAAAAATTAATAGATTTATTAAAACCTTTAATACTAATGTTATTTGTGAATTAACAAGCTTAGAGTAGAATTCTAAATATGTATTTGTGCACAAATTAACTATTTTGTTTCATTATCTCTTTCTTGTTCTTCATACTTGTGTTTTACACGCTTCCTTACATCATATAATGATATTCCAAATGACAGAGTCTCAATGATAAAGTTCAAGAGTTACAGTCACAATAACATTGTTGGACCATGTCCGTAAGACTCCATACTATAATCAAATCAAAATAATATCATCTTAAAAGTTCTCTTAAGATAAATAAAATGATAGTAAAAACTTCAAATCATTATTGAATGATTGATTATGAAGTTAGAGTTTTGTGTATTGACTTTCAGGTCAAATTTATTCTCAGATGTGTTTGAGCTTGAGAAGTGTGTCTAGATAAGTTTTTAAATATTTTTAAGTCAAAAAAATGTTACCATTGAATCTAAAAAATAAAAAAACCTTGAGATAGATGATACGAGGTATAGTAGAAGTTTGGAGACATTATGGGTTTAAAACACATTTCTAGGAGAATTTGAGTAGGAAAAAATTTAACACCATCTTAGAGTTATTTCATTTTACCTTGGTGTTCAATTGAGTTGATTCTAATGGAATTAAAAAGTAGACTTCAAGAACTATGAAAGTATATTTCACGAACATTTTGGGAATCGGCCTCTAATTAGGTTAAAATCGAGTTGAAAGTTTGAGTCAAAAAGTCACCCGCGTCCAAACTGAGTGAGTGCGTTCAAACGCGCCTATGAAGTTTTAGGCAATGAGTTTGGATACTCCGAACACAAGATTATCGTCAAGACGTGCCTCCATCATCCTCTATCATTTTTGAGTGTATTCTTTGATTTTGGCTTTATAAATACCTTAGAGACATGTGTTATGGTTCCTGTACACGATTTCAACTCCAATAAGCCTAGGAGGGGAAACAAACTATATCTCGAAGGACTGATGTGTGAAAATTGCACAAAAACATGTTAGGATCAACTATCTGTTGAGTATGGTAGGATTTCTTTCTCAAATGTATATATGGTGTTTATGATAGATCATATATCTATATCTATACTACTAATAAAAGTATTTTAACATGAAAATTTTTGATTTACTGTTTTACCATCATAAAGAATTAAAAAAGGTCATTTTATTCTTCCATACTTAATATCTAAATTACTATCATATTCTTATGTATTTAAATCTTTAAATTACATCTAAGATTACTCTTAACTATCTATTATCTATTTATAAATGTAAATTTTTATGAAACTGTTTAATTGACTATATTATTTTTAAAAAAATATATACATTATTATAAGTTTTAACAAAATATTCAAAAAAACCTTTAAAAACTCCATCATCTAATATTACTTATTTCATCATTTACAAAGATAATATTATGATTATATATATATATATATATATATTATATATATTAAAATGTTTAACCCTTTCATTTTTAAGATAAAAAATAATGTATATATAGTTTTACATGATTCTTCAGTCATAGTAAACTTTTCAAACTATGTTAAGATTTATGTGAAAATAGATTGTAGTATACTTTTAAGAAAAACTTACATTTTTTTAAAAATTTTAATATGCTTTATTATATATATTATAGCATAATATATTAAATCCTAGGGAGAATTACACGCAGAAATTTATTACTTAATCACTTAGACCTTCTAATATTTAAAATATTACACACGATCCCTTAAGATTTATACGTTCATAACACTTAGATCTTTACTGTCAATGTCTGTTAGTATATCCGCTAATAACTTACACTCAGACCCCCCTGAAATATGTATACGTGTAATATTTAAATATTACACACGATTTACATAAAAAATTACACGTTCTTGATGAAAAACTCTAGACCTTAAGTATGGTCAAATTGGACATATCTTTTTATGATATCTTACATGTTTTGATTAGATTACTCTTCTATTTTGAGATATTGTGTTATGAATTTTGATTTTTCGAATGATTTTATCCCGCTATGAATTTTGTTGTTTAAACAATTGTAAACTTGAGATGGTTACAATGTCAAATATTTATTTCAAAAGTATATAAGTTTATTTTTAAAATTTGAGACCTACTTATTTTTACACAAATTTTGTAAATCTTGTTTAGATTTGAGAAAATTTTTCTACTAAACTTGTTTTTCTCACCCATTCCTTTAACATATTTTAGATTACGGTGTTGAGAGTGACATTGACATAAGTGAGCAGTCGGATTAGGCTGTGGATTCGGAAGTTGAGCCCTAGAGAGTGTATTTCTAGTTTCAAATTTTTGAACTTTGATGATTGAACTATGTTGTGAATGTTTCTTTAAATAGTTAGCTGAAAGATGATTATTTTGGTTTTAGATGTAAATTTAAGGATTTATCTCTATCTCTATTGAAATTTTTGTATTAGTCTTGATGATGAATGGTGATTAATTTGTTTAATTTATGATATTTAGTTATGCTCTCATGTGTTTGATAGCTATCCGTTAATTCATGCTCAATTGTGAATTTTAAGGTGTGATAATGTCACAGTCACATCTTTAGATCAACAAATTAAAATTAATTTCTTAAGTCCCAATAACATTGCTCAATCGAAACACAATATGAAAATTGAGTATCAAATGCCTCTTTAGCCAAAAAGGATAGTAATGTGGATTAGACAAAGACTTCATACACTTGGTTAAGTTTGGTAAAGAAAATCCTCAATATTCCAATTTGAAACTGGGGTTTTGCAAGACACAAACCAAACACAACTTGATTACTAAACTCGGGTTTAACCTTATGGTTATAACCAAATCTAATTTGAAAAATTGACGAACGATGCTTTATAATCCAAAATATTTTTAAATTCTCAATTTACGTACTAATAAATTAAAATTTTTATACTGCACCCTCAATCACATGAAAATCTAATAATGTGGTTGGTCTCTTTTGATTAAATAACACAAAATTTTCATATAAAATACTTAATGCTGAGTAATATATAAATAATTAAGTATAAAAATGAAAAAATATATACAAAGACTACAATAAGAAATTATCAAAAAAAAGCAACAAACTTGTGCACATTGCTACCATTTGATCTGATTGAGGGAATGATTTGAAAATTTTAATTCTTAGGGTGCAAATTAAAATTTTAAAAAATTATTTAGGATGCGAATTGTTATTCACCCATAGTTCTTTGGTGTAAAGTATATCATATGAGAGAACATTTGTAAATATTAAAGTTATAGGAACCAAATTTCTTGGATCCACTAATATGACATTATCATATTTGTTGAAATTTTGCTAGGGTCAACAATATTTATGAATCCAATAAGCTATATGGATTTGATATGAAAAAAATTGGGTGAACCTATCACTTCTTTATTTATTTATTATTATATTTTTTGGTTCAACGATTAGAGCTGTTCGGATCAATTTACGTACACCTCAACTAACATTTTCTTTGATTCGATCAAAAACAGGTTATCCATGATGGGACTAATAATTCACGAGGGATAAATTCCTCAGGACCTGACTCTAAAGAATTGTCTAAATTCAAACTCATTTCTTTATTTCTAATTAAAAAATTATTAGAACACATGTTTGTCCCACCAATACAGTAGTGTCCATGGGCTAACATGGAATTAGCCCACCTAGGTGAAGTAAATATGGAATGCAACGGTGGTGTCCCACCAATACAGTAGTGTCCATGGGCTAACATGGAATTAGCCCACCTAGGTGAAGTAAATATGGAATGCAACGGTGGTACCATATTACTATTGATAACATAATATCACCAACTAATAATAAAACTTTAAATGAGAAATGTGAACTCTATTTGGGCTTACATGACAAGAGAGTGAAAAGTTATTTACTTACATGACATGTTAGTTATTGATTTTTGTGGGGTCCATTTGTTTTAATATTATTAGTTGGTGATATCACATCACCTTGTCACGTGGTATCACCATTGTGATGAATATTTTCTCCACCTAGTTGAGTCAATTTTATATGCTCAAGTCTTCTTCTTTTAGAAGGAAGTCGGGATATTCAGGATGAATAATTATTTTAGTTGATAATGTATGAAGAAAATGAATATTTTTTTGACAATTTTATTTTAATAATATATAATATAATTCAAAATTACGAGACTTAAATATAATTTAACTTGTCATAATACGTTACGAAAACGACACGTATGTCTCAATCGGCTCGCCAAGTCCTCCACCACCACCACTCCCAATTAAATTGTTCCACTTTATGCGATCGAGGTGGATTCCCTTCTTAAAGAAATTATTTTCTGTTTCTGTGTAGTGTGCATGACGTTGGAAGAATGCATACTTTCTGTTATGCATTTTCCCACTACCACAAACTTACCAAGTTCATTTTACTTAGTATAGAACAATATAGGAGAAGGCGAACTTTCTTTTTTTTTGTTTAACAATTAAAGATGCTTGGTGCACCTCGACTAATTTTCTCCCTAATTCAATAAAAGACAAGTCTTAAAAGGCGGGACTAGATTAAAAGACAATTGTTGGGAATAGGACTATATATCTATATGTAGGATTGGTTGACACAAAATCCTTCTTTCTTTTCCTATTATTTCCGTCTAAATTTTTTTCCAAATTTTGTCAAATATCCAATGGAATTTTCATGGGAGTAAAACGGTACCCTAAATGGGAGTCACAATCAGGGGCGGAGCCAAGAATTTTGTTTAGAGTGGATACTTTAATTATATACATTAATATTTTTTCTCCTAACCAATCACACTATATAATGTATATATATATATATATATATTTATTTATATTATATTGAATACATGAAGTCCATTTAACATAAAAAAATACCAAAAAATATATATATATGTCTGGGGCAGAGCCATTAATGTCTATGAGGGGGGCAAAATATAATTGGTATAAAAATATATTTAATCGAAATTGATACAAAAAAATTCAGTTTAAGAATTACAAAAAAGTAAAAATCAAGATAAAATTATTGTGAAATAGTAAATTCAATTTTTATTTAGCCAAAACAAAATCCTAACAAAAAGACACAAAATAATTTTTTTAGTACATTTTAATCTAATTATATCTTTACAATAAGATACCTCACAAGTTGAATTTTATCTTTTATATATTTTTCTCCTCAAAAATATTATATCACTTATTTTTATCACATACTCAATTATTTTAATATTTGATTAATTTATAATTTAATATAATTTTTATTTCAAACATTATTTCTACACGATAGTATACATATGTTAAATTTTTTTTTATCGAATTACGTATTTTGTATATGAATTAAATGTAAATTAATTTTTCACTAATTTTCTATCAATGTGCACAATCATAAGTCTATAGTAAAATTATTCTTTATTTAGTCAAAAATTTTGGTTGAGATTATTATCATCTTATGGAAAAATTCTCTATTCGAATAGTTTAAAATATTTTTAGGTTAAATTTTTTTTTTTTGTATATATTCGTATTTTATTAGGTTATAGACTACTATTCATTAAAAAATAGTAAATGAAAACTAAAAATTGTTCTTAAAAATTAACGAACATTGTGATAGATAAATAAAAATATGTTTATTCGTCAATATACAAATAGATCATTGACTCAATCAAAAACTAACATTTATTTTAAAAAGTTATCGGTCCACTAATTTATTGAAAAAAAAGGAATAGAACCATTGAAAATTTCAAAAAATTAGGGGGGACAAATATACTAGATACTAGGTAAGATATGTATTAGTCAAGTGGGCAAAAAACTTTGTTTTTAAATTGTGAGTGGGCCAAAAGTGTTGTTTTTAATGTTGGGTGGGCCAAAAGTGTTATTTTTAACGTTGGACCAAATTTTTTTTTTTTTTAATAGGTTTGGGTGGATTGTGACAAGTCAAAAATTTGATTTTTGTGAAAATTGAAGTTAAGTTTCCCCAGATGGATTTATAATTGCTTGAGTCCTGGAAGGAAATTTATTTGGGGGTAAGCCCATGTTTAAATTCATATGTAGGTACTTAAGTCCACTTATTTTTAAAATTTTAAAATTACCCCTAACAATGTTAGTTTTGTCCAGTTATGAAAAATCACATAGGTTAGATCATGGAGGTATATATTAAAATTTTTGATTGAGTTATATATGAAAATCGTTTATTAAATAATAAGATAATTAACGGAAGTTTTATATGAAAGTTACATATTCTGATAGTTATATATGATAGTTTGATGTACGAATAAATTATTGATTTAGTAAGTCAAAATCAGATCTCAAAATTTTTTTAACATTAGTGTTACTATAGTGATACTAATGTTATATAGTAACACGAATGTTACTATAGTGATACGGATGAGATTGATTTTTTTAAAATACTCAATATCCAAAATGAAAAATTTCATTATTTCAAATAATAACACAAACTCAACCCCAATTTCGATTTTACTTTTCAAGTTTACTGTGGAATACATTGACAAAGTTACAGTTGATTCTTTACATTCAAAAGATCTTCACAACTTTGAGATTCAGAAATAGACTTAAAGTATGTGATTTTACATGAAAGTTGATATTCATTGTAGGGTTTTAACTTCTACATAATATGTAGTTCAAAGTGTCCGGTTTTTTTTTTTTTTGCATTCCTAATTTAAAAATTGAGATTCATTATTACTAAGTTAAAGTGTTATATAATTCGATTTTATTGTTTTCTTTGTTGTGCAAGACATTCAAAATGCTTTGGTTGTGTGCCTGTAAAATAGATCATGTTACTGTGTGATCATTGAAAATGAATTTCAGAATTTCAATTTTTTGATGTTCTTGATTGGTATTGAGTGTCCTAATTCAATTGTCAACGGTGTGTTACTACTAGAAATTTTGTAAATTTTCAATTTGTGGATCGTATTTTCATTATAATTTTTCAAAAATTGATGTTACTGTGAAAACCCTATTGCCTTGTATTTTGTAAAATTCGATGTGTTACTGCGCACAAACATTTGATGTTTCTATGAAATTAAATGTGTATGTTACATAATATACACTTAAAGATTTGCAATTGGTAGTATAAGTGAAAAATAGGGTTGAGTTTGTGTTACTATTTGAAATGATGAAATTCTTCTTTTTTGGTATTAAGTATTTTAAAGAAAACAATCTCATTCGTGTCACTATAGTAACAGTCATGTCACTATAGTAAAATTAGTGTCACTATACTAACACTAATGTTAAAAAAATTTTAAATAATTAAGAAAATTTTGTGATTTGATTTTAATTTAATAGACCAACAATTTATTCGCACATCAAGCTTCCATATATAACTATCAGAATATATAACTTCCGTTAATTATCATAATATTTAATAAACGGTTTTCATATATACCTTAATGATCTAACATATGTGAAAGAGACGGTAAGTCAGACGTCGGTTATTGTTTTTTCAAAAGGTAGGGGTATAATAGTAAACTTGACAAAAAAGTGGACTTAAAATCAAATAAGTTTCCTTACCAGAGTTATTTCCAGATAAGTCTGTATAGGGAACCGACCTCCAAATTTTCTTTATTTTTTAATAAGTTTGGGTAGATAATGGTGGGCTCAAAATTTTTTATTTTAAATGGGTTTAATTTTTTAATTATTTTGGGTAAATAATGTGGGCATAATATTTTTATTTTAAATTTTGAGTTGACACAAATAATATATTGTACAAATATATAATATATATACCTAACTAATAAAAAAAAATTAGGGGGACACTTGCCTTCCCTGGCCCATGCCTCCCTCCGCCCATGGTCACAACTGATGTTGCCCATGCAAGATTTATTACAAAAATGGTGCCAATGGAATGTGGATCAAGATCTTCTAATACACGTTTTTTTATATTTATTATTATACCTTATCTACAATGAATTCAAGTAAGACTCGTTGTATATATGATGTGTCTTTCGCTATATGCGATAAGTGATTTTTTAAGGAGAAAAATTGTATTGAAGAGAATCTTGATTTGGATTAAGGGAATAATCATTGAAGTGGCTTCGAGTTATTGTAGAATTTTTTATTTTTTTTTGGGGGGGGGGGGGGGGGTTTGGAGGAAAGAAGATGTGGCAAGGAGTTAGGCTTCGATTAGAAAGAAGTGAAAAATCATTCAATTATTTTTGAGCAATGAAGATCTGTTTAAGTTGGTAAACTTTGTTCATTTTGAACTTTAAAGTTTAAGATTTTTTATAAATACGGTAAATACCATAATTAGTTCCTAAACTTGTATCCGATTTTAATTTGGTCTCTAATTTTTAATTATCTCAATTTAGTCCCTCAATTATAAATTTTCTCTCAATTAAGTTATTTTATCTATTTTCACCATTAGATCAACAGAGATTAGCCTAATCTAATCTATTTTAATCGTTAAATTTTATATTTCCATTTTGATCTAACGATGAAAATGGAAGAAAAGACTTAATTAAGATAAAACTGATAGTTAATAGACTAAATTGAGATAATTAAAAATTCATTGATCAAAGTAAAATCGGAGACAGAGTTCAGGGACCAACTTTCATATTGATCCTTCTAAATAAGATAAAGTTTGTCAGGTTAAAAAATCTTCACCATTCAAAAGGAACAGAATTATCCTCAAACTTTTCAAAGAGCAATGTTATATAAATTTTAAAAATCTACTTTAAAATTTGACTTGATGATGTGACTGTTATATTTGTCATTGATTTAATTGTGGGTCCCAATATTTATTGAAACCCACTACTTATTCAATGATAATGATTCATTAAGTCAAGTTTTTTAAATCTATTTAACATTTTTCTTTTCCACAACCTATTGAGATTAAGGTAGACAACCTGGATTTAGGAAAAAGTTTGAGGTAGACAACCTGGATTTCCTAAACTTTTGCATGGCTATAAGACAACCTGCCCCTTAGGATAGGGTCCAAAATGATAGTTTAGGATCAAAGAAGTGCCCTTTTGGGCAGACCTAATTTGTGTAAATGACTCTTGTCCTTGCAACAAAGGTCAGGGACCAACTAGAAAACCTCCCCTTAATTAAAAACAAAAATAGAGACTGAATGTCCATATACATAGAAACTTATTGCTTGGCCCATGAGAGACCACTTTCCACCAAACAAATCAAACACTCTTTTTGTATAAGAATGCAAAGGCCTTTCTAAGTCACCTTTCCATTGAAATGTACTTTTTTTAAATAAACAAGAAATCATAATGCATCCACCACTAATTCAATCTCCATTTACCTTTTCCTCCCCTTATTAGCGTCGTGACGTATTCTCTTTCTTCTACATTAATTATTTTTTAGAGCTTAGTTTGGTTCTAAAGTGGAAAAAAAATGGACCATTTTGATGGTGTGTAATCCACTAGTATTGGATCATGAATGGTCGCGTGGACATTGGGTAGCGTAAAATTACCTCTCTTCTTCCTCTCCTAAATTTTATGTGGCTGAGAAAAATAAATAAATAAATAATTAAGCTTGTGCTCTTGTACCTAAAATGAAATTTTATATGTGAATTACCCATGAGAATTATATATATGTTTTCTTTTCTTTTTGTTTTTGAAAAATTCCACTCATGCCTCTCAAGATTGACTCAAATTTTAGAAGTTCGCATTTTGACATTACACTATACCCCCACAAGATTTTGTCTCTGCCATGTTTCTTTCAGTTTTCCCCTTTTTTCTTATTCCTACATCTACACATTCCTCATTTCAAATGTGAACAACTTAAAACATGAGCCCCCCCTCTCTCTCGTCGATGGGTGCTATGTGGATCACCACCATTGGTAGTTTTTACTTGGGTTTAAAGTTGGTTCATCGTGTGATTAGGAACTTTGATATGGATTTTGAATTTTTGGTTGACTAACTCCAATTTTAGACTCTGTTGACTAAAATTTGTGCGTGTGTCCGCGTAATAAAAGTTAATTTAAAACACTCTGATACATATGTTTATATATCGTGATCTAAATATGAAAGAAGTAGACTCCAAACTCAGTTGCTTCTATAAACACAAGAAATGATTTGCTGGACTCCAAAATAAATTCGGTACTTGCTAGCACACACTGAGCCTCTTTGAGAATTAGGGTAATCATTATCTTCTTGGGTTTTCTTCAGAAATGGATATTTTCAAAAAAAAAAAATGGGTTAATAGTAGAAGATTATGTTAATTTTTCTATCTCGTAACTAACAGAAGGATTTCGGTGCAATATAAATGTAATTGACAGTATAATTTTAGAAACTACGATAGTGTTTCCTTTTCCTAAAGCTTAGGGGGTATGATTTCAAATTTCCTTTGCTTTTTCGATTTGCCAAACAACCTAAATGTGGATAAGTAAAAAAAATTCATGTGATACTAATCTCCCCCATATTTTTCTTATTGGCTTTGGCTTTCTAGTAGAGAAGTGATTGTATTTGGCATGAACACTCCATGAGAATGTAAAGGAATTCACATTATCCAAACATCATTAGGTAAATTCCCACTTGCTCAATCCTTTATTTAAAAAATTAGACATTATTATCTTCAACACTCATGACCAAAGAAGTGATCATGCACAATAGCAATGGCACATTGAAAATCACAATACGTAAAGGCACAAATGACATGGTGGACTATGGAATCTTAGATTCTATTAGTTTTAAATCATTTTTAATTTCAGTCAAGTTTAATCATCTACTTCTAGCTATAATGCTCCATTATGACATGATTGTTATGGATTCGGGATTATAGAAACAGCCTCCTTATAGTGAGACACTATGAATACATTTGAACCGCCTTAGATCTTCAGTGACAAGAACCTCATGCACTGAACCATCTCGTTTAGTGCGTCTTCACACAGGGGTAAACTACTCTATTATGACTAATGCACTAAGGATCCAAATTGCAAAAACATCCTCTTCGAGGGCAAAACTACATATATATATATATATATATATATATATATATATATATATATATATATATATATATATATATATATATATATATATATATATGATCTTCTCCAAACCCCGTAGTGATGAAATACTCGACTACTGATTACTTTGCATCCTTAGACTGCGATTTCAATCTGACTTCACTCTGTTTACGATTGAGTTGCCTTGACCCTTCAACTAATTGGCCTGTTTGAACTTTATCCCAAAAAAACCAAATGATTGTTGTGTTTAAATGTCCATATATCATCAAATTTTGAGGCAAAATGACACAAAATCACAGCTTGGGTGCAAAGTTTTTCCTTCCAAATTCTAACCAACGTCTATAATTTGGACAATGTGAAACTCTTGTCATAGTTGGAGGTGCTATGCGAAATACATGAGAGTGAGAGTAGAGTAGAGTAGAGAGAGAGAGAGAGAGAGAGTACATAGTCATATCTTTTTTGGACACTATGAGATACATAGATAGGTGTAGATTCTACAAATTAATGGACAGTGGATGAAAAGCAAACAGCAATGCATACAAATGGCTATGGCTATGGCCATGTCGACTGAGAACTGATGTGATTATTCTACTGATGATGCAAAATAATAAGCTAGTAGTGACCACCCCACCATTATCATAGTACAACTACCTCTTTTCTCCCTAATAATGCAATAATAAGGTGTTGATCAATAAAAAACAATAGATCTTTTCTCACCAAGTGGAACAGATTTGGCCACAATTTGAGCTGTTAAATAAGTCAAAAGTGACAAAAAACAATCATGTATAGTGTAATAATGGAAGAAAGAAAACCCAAGTGCTCGACTACCTGGTGGTACGCCAGAAAATTAGAAACAACAAAAATGACCATGTTTTTGGAACAGAACATGTACATTTTAAGCACTCGATACAAAAACATAGATCACCATAACTCGAAGCTCACACTTGAATCAATAAACAGTAACGCAATTAAACAAGGGCTATTGGATTTGTTGTTGGCGTCTACTATGTTGTCATATGACCTTAGTTTTCGTGTTCATACAGAGAAAAAAAAAAGCGCAACAAACAATATTAAGTGAAAGTGAAACGGAAGAAAAAGAGTAAATGAAACCAAAAACAATACAAAATAAACACAAAGTTTTCTTGGATCATGGCTAATAACAGGTGCATTATTGCTTGTATGATCCATAATCAAAGAAAAACTACCTGGTTCTACAGATTGCATGGTCAATAACTCTCTGTCTCTATCTCTCTCTCTCAATCAATATAATACTCCACAAACAGCGTGCATTAAAGCACCAAAATTAAAAGTTCCTTTCACATTTTGTGGAATAAAGTGGTAAAAATGCAACTATACTTCAGATAGATCCAGTTGTGTGAACAGAGATACCTTCACAATAACAGCCATACATCCCCCATAATTCTTTCCACTAAAACACTATTTTATTCTATCCATGAGATCAAGAAGCACCAAGAGTCATTTCTTCCACTTGACCAAGTAAAAAAGACAAAGAATCATCTAGTAACTCCAAACTGATTAGCAGATTCTCCAATCTACAAGGAGCAAAGAAAAGGGAAAATTAAGCAGATTCACTCTCTTGGATAAGGCTGCTAATACAGTACTACTTGCATATAGTCATACAAGTATCACTACTGTTGTACAGCCAGACATAGATATTCCGTTGGGATAAGAGTGCATCTTCTTCATACAATGGAAGTGACCCTCAAAATTCCACCATGACTGTCCTAATCTGCACGTCAAGTGTGCATGGTACTACTTGACACCTGGGAACAAAGCTAAATTTTCAGTCAATTCATCCGAGCAACATGGAGACCCATTTTTGTCTAATCCAGTACAGTTCAAGCAACTATGAGTGAAGAAATTCTTCATAGTTTGCTTCCTTTTTTTTTTTTTTTTTTTTAGGTATATCCATGCACTGCCCCTTGAGGGTGGGCATTTGGAACAACAATAAAATTGTGCCAATGCGGCGTGAGCATCATAGGTTCGAGGCACAGAAATATGCTTCCGCTTGCACTAATATAACATATATCCGATCCTATTCAAATCCCAGAGTGATGGAAGTTTCGTAGACTGAACTGTCCGCTGTATCCTTTCACAGGCTCATGACTTGAGTTTGCTAGAGATACGACAAACAATGAGCCCCATCTATGGTAAAACATTCATGTTAAGAGGTCTAAATCATGTCACACAGCACCTTCCTGTATTTGTTGATACAATCTCTAGAAAGGCATTGAAAGAACTGTTTGTTTGACCTATGAAAATAGACAGTCAAGATGACGAAATCTGGCCCCCCAGGTTACAACGAATGAAGAGCTATGCTTTGCTAATGCTGTTATCATGAGATTGAGAAACTAATCTATGTGCTGGAACCAATTTGTGTCTATAGAAGTATACAATATAAATGGAAGCTGGAAGAAATAAAAGAAATCATATGAACCTCACCATTCAGTGGGGAACATTGAAATACATGAATTTGTTAAAGGCTGATATGGAAAAAGCTAAGGCCACTCAGTATAATTTTAGTGGATCAAAGATTGATAAGGACACTACCACTAAGCCAAGGAAGCAAAAGAAGCAAAACAAACAGTAAGTGCAACAAAGAGCTATATGGAAATTTCTTATGGTGGGTCTATAAAAACACTTGGCTGTCAAGACCTAACCACAACTTCCAACTAACATCACCATGCTCATTCAGCTTTAAAGTATGAATTAAAAACCAAACATAAGGAAACTGGATCCATCTTCAAGAATGCTTGACCAATTATTCAAGGTGTATACGGGCTTGCTGGCATCACAAGGTGCATATATTTTTAACAATGAGTCATTCTTCCATAACAACATAATTATAGTGCAACACACAGATTCTACATTACAAGTATAATAGTGTACGCACTAACATAGATCATACTAGGGTTAGCTATAATAATGTGTTAAAATGTCAATGGGAATGCATAGTTACACCGCAAGTATCAAGCACAAAATAGAACTGCATAGTGTATACTTTACATACCCTGTGAAAACACAAACTTTCTCCTATCAATAATGGGCAAGCTCATATAATGGAGAAGATAAACAAGTGGCATTGATTGTAGCTTCATTTACAATTGTTGGATAACAGCAAGGCAATAAATTTTAGATCAAGATCTGATCATGACATGATCATCATTGTGGAACCCTGATAAATCAAATCCAACGAGGGTATTAGAATTTTTTTGAGTCTATCATGACTCATTGCCTATGTTTTTGGTTTTTTTGGGTAGAGGTAGGGGGTGGGGGTAAAAGCCACACAGCTCAGTTGAATTCTATGACAGAGCAAGGGACATTCATGATGGGAAGCCAATGACCTGCATAGCTTGCCTATATAGTCATCGCTTTAGCAAACAAGGCCAATTTCAAACACTGCTACGTCCTCGGGAGGAAGTTGGGCAAACAATGATTCGGTTAGAATTCAATTTCAAACTACTAGAACAGCAAGATGTACAAAAAAATGTCCATTTGCCTCATTAAGAAAGAAATTGCTTTACTAAAAGAGGCTCCATCGAGAGGTTCATACATTCATACATTTCGGTGGAAAACAATACCAATATCCAGCCGCAACATTATAAAACAACACATACTTGTTTCGTCTACTTCGTGCTCATCTGAAATTCAGGTGCAGGATACGAGCTACAATTAAGTATCATGTGGAACCAAATCTCCATGTAACATATATGCATTGGAGTCCAAAAATGTGGGATGTGCAATCCAAATTAAATCAAGTATCATATCTTCAGTGGCATCACATTGTTTCCAAAAAAAAAAAAAATCTGTGCAAAACACAACAGCGTAATCTCTTAACCAAGTGGCATCCGAACATCCTACAAGGATTAATCAGCTTCTGCATTCCTAATGAACACATCCTTCTGAAAGCCAGTTTAGTATTTTCCGAGTGTGGCATCCCTTTATTAACAGATAGTTGGGAATTAAAGACAGGTTACAAATGGATTACCATCATAAACAATAAAAATAAATAAAAAGGGCAGAAGAGGCTCCCGCCGCTTTGAGCTCTGGCAGGGTTCAGATGTAAGCAACCTTACCCTACGCAGAGAGACTCTTTCCGCACTCAAATCTTAGACGCCCAGGTTACAATGGAACAACCTCACCACCGCATCAATGCATACCCTCAACCAATAAAAATAAAATACTCATCTGTTCATGAGCCAGCCAGACCCCATCTAATGTTACATCCAAACACCCTATTCCGCAAAGTTAGTACTTTTCCCTCTCTTAGAAGACTATGGAACAAATTCCAACAAGGAAAACATCTATCAAAACATAAGCTGTGCTTATTCTATCTTCCGAAAAATTCTGTTAATTCATGAAGACAACATTTTGAAGGAAAAACTATGCATATTACAAACTGGAGTTTTTTTAACTAAGAGTTCAAATCGAACTGATCAATTGGTGAGCACCTCATCTCAAAATAAAAAGCCATATAGCATTCCACATTTCTGAATTCTGTGTCAGCATGCTCCTTCACCGCATAAAACCAAACCCCACTTACAAGAAACCAATAAGATGAATTTGTCAGATTAAATAATTCATCTAATCATTTTGGATTGACTAACATTTTGTGGATTTTTAGATTCAAACAATCTTTTTCTGAAGGGGTTTTAAAGTCTTTCGTGAAGGAGGAATACAACACTGCACCATGAACCTGCAGTCAAAGAAATATTTCAAGATTCAGATACCGAGACCAATTTATTTTTGGGCAAATGACCTTTATATCACATGCCCTTGCGACTCATTTCTGTTGTGTTAGTGGATTTAGGGTGTTTTAACATATCCATCAGGCACTCCATGTGAGTACAGCCATTATGCTATGATGCTTGGTGAGAGCTAAAATAAATCCATGGATCATAAAGCGAACCATCTTAGATAATCTACAGACAAAGAGTACTGAATAAACCGTAAGGAAGAAGAAACCAATGGAAGAAGATGATATTTAAAGAGAAAAACGATAAGTAAAAAAGAAATTACTTTGCCAATAAATTCGGTGATTGAAACTGTCTGCCCGTTCCACTTCCATGACCTTGGAAATCGGACTGTTGAACAAGGAGCACTCTGGGCTGTTGTCAGCTATCCCTCACTCATAGCCCTTCCTTTCCAGAAAATAATGGGATTCCTCAGCTCGAAAGGCTTGTTATTCCTTAAAAACCAACCTTGGCTATTTGAGGAAGCTTGCCTAGTGTTGGTTCAGAGCACTATACTGTGTAAAACAATAAACTTTCCATAACTGATGGCGACCTTCATTTTTGGGTGTTAGATCTTTTGTTTTTGTTTGAGTGCATTGTAAGTTTTTAACATACTCTAAAGAATCCTAGGGATTTAAACAGTTTCTAAGTAGTGCAGTAACCAAAACAAGAACCAAATACAACTAGGTTTTAAACTCTGTACTGACCAATACACGCGCCATGAGATAATCTCCATCTTTAGAGAATGTGGAAGCCCATGATGGTTATGTAATACTATGTGCAACGTTGGTGTAATTAGAGTAGGGCAAAAACTTTAGGCACATAACATATTACTATACATATAAGCAATTACAAGACCCTTACAAATGTCCCCGCACCCTCAAGATTGAGAACAACTTGGCCTTTAACACAATAACAACTAATCTCTTAAAAGAGTACAGCTAAAAGATGGTGTGTATGTAAGCTTTCCCTGTGGTCTTCAATCATGCATTCACATGACAAGGAATAAATGAGGGATAAGGAGGTACACTTGTCCTCCACTATTGACGATGGTAAATTTTTCACATGCACCACAAAGCATGTGTACATCATGGCTAACATGGTACCTGAGAAATTACTTAGAGCCAAATGTCTAATCCTTGTTTTTTATCCCTGCAACGGAACAGTAAGCTAATGCAACCAAACTCTAAACCACTAGGATTTGTCTTGGACATTTTCCATGATGCACTAGTAATAGCAATTCTGATTAAAACTAGCTCTTAGCATAGGCTCCCATATGAGTGAGGAGAGGGACTTTGCTTGTGTTACAAGTCCAACAAAGGGTTCACAGAAGAAGTCTTGACACTGAAACTTGGAAAGTATCTCGATTCTGCTACTATGGATGTTACTATGGAGGATTGACAAATAAAAGCAGAATGGACATTCAAAAATGCCGAGCTGTCCAAGGAAACCATTCTCTCTTTGATTGAGGCGATCAAACTGCTAAATTCAGTCCCTGTAAAAGTTTGTCTAAAATCAGCCAGAGGAGCAAATTTCACTTCTTTTTAGATGCTAGATCGAAGTAGCCATTTAGACTAATGGATGACACTGACAAAATTCTGGAACTGATTGAATTCCAGATTGCACAGAAATATAACAGCCCGGACAAGTGGGAGTCATCTGGCCTTGTGCCAATGGACTACTACCAGATGGCAGTAGTCGACTAGCTCTCTGGCAGTCGACGACCAGTATTCGACTGGGAGACACCAGTTAACTACTACGCTTGAATAGATGAAAATGCTGTCAATGAACGCAAACACCTTATGCATCAATTTCTTCTCATATGGCACAGATATCTTCTCCTTGTCCCACTTTCTACTCTTGCTTTAAATTTGAGAGGAACAATACTTTTCTTCTTCTTCCATCTCGCTAATATTGCATTACAACGACAAAAATCCCATAACACCCCACTCTTATTCATAAGAACAGATAGCCATATCCTTGCTGTAATACTACTAACCTTTATTATGACATCTTAAGCTATCTCAACAATATTTTTCAGCCTTCCTGATTGACCAATCAATTTGTTCCAAAATATGGGCTTTCTAGTTTTGTCCTTGTTGCTTCCCCAAAGGGCTTTTGTACTTTTTGATTAAAAAAAAATAGTACACACTAGCTTCCAGGACAGCTGAGGGGAGCATTTAACAAAGTTAAATAATATATAGACTAAAAATAGATGTGGTATGTTTTCAGTAAGGCCACTCAAAAAAACTGTAATTTAGCATGAGTTTCTAGACTGCATTGTGGCCCACTTGGGTCTTGCCTAATCAGGCTGTGTTGAGTTTTGGCATCTGGGTACCATACTGCACATCAATTTCATATATGTCTTCTTGTTGAAAATCTTATAATCAATGAACTTGAGATTAGTGGCGGTCTAGGATTTAAGTTGTTCGTTTACTTGTGAGAAGATGGGTTTTGTTAGTAAATGGAAGTCGCAACTGGAATAAATGTTCGTTGGCTGTTCTATTTAAACCTATAAACCTATTTATTCTTTCATATCCATAGAAACCAGCTAACACTATTTTTCGAGCAACTATTCAATCCTGGAGGGTCTAAAAGGATTGTGTGACAAACTGCAAATATATTGGTAATGCACTGATGCCTAAGGTGTTCTACATGTGATCCTCAAAAAATTCCAGTCGTACAAGAATGGAAAAACAAAATAAAAGCATGGAAACTAGGAGGAGAGCTGATTGAGCAGGGAAAGATTTGTAAGCAGGAACATTCTAAGAAAGCAGATATGAAGCAGGACAGGCCAACAAATTTGCGGGTAGTTCATCTAAGAGTAGTCGGAGTGCGAACCAAGCAGGGAAAACATTTTTGAGGCAGAGCCAAAGTCCTCCAAGCAAAGATTCAGTTGGTGACTCCTTATGGTATAAGAATCTTTAGGAGGGCGGATTGGACATCCTACTTGTTATTGGTTCACACCATCGATCATCTTATTCAGGAATACTCAACTCAAACTATGCTTATCTCTGAAGCTTCTAGATTTCCAACACTTCACCTCATCTTGCAAAGTTCAAAAAAACAATCCTTATTAGCATTTTCCCTTCAACATTTTGAGCATATTCCAACAACATGGCCATAACTCAAAAAGAAACTTTATGATCAATTATGTATATCCTAACCAAAGTTCTCACTTGGTTTATAACTTTCTCTTGACGCATTCCCCATTTTTCTAGTATGTATTCTCACATTCTGCATTTTCATCACATTTTACCGCACCTTTTCAACCTTGTACAACAAATTAGTACCCAATAAAACATTATACATCCAAATGTACAAACATACAAAATCTCATGAGTTCGCCCATGTGCAGAGCAAATACACCTACCAACTTAAGTCTCTCCAACTGTAGCTCCCACTCCACCAATAGCATTTAGGGTCTACAGGCAGATTCTGATATCACTCGCTTTCAGGCAAAGCTTGGACTAGAGCTCAATACTCCTAAAAGAATTAGGCCACTAACATACAAAAATGCAATTCCATTCTGTTAACATCACTGTACTCATTACACAACCCAGAAATTTAATTTTAAGAACAATAATTCTAAACCCAGAAATTTGATTTTAAGAACAATAATATTAAACCAAGAAATTATTTTTAAAAAAATTATCTATTTCTGTGTTTATATTTTGAAATGTAATACAAATATGTAGATGAATTTAGGCGACGAATCAAATGAACAAAAATAGTACATTATGTCATCGGTAATGGATACTTACAGTGATTGAGGTGAGGACTGAATCTAAGCTAAGCACTCACTGGATAGGCCTAGTTGAGAAGAACAGAGAAGGTCACTGGCACTAATCTAATCTTCACGAAGTTTACTTCAGGAGTCTCTCTGATCCCTCTGGTTAAGTCCGATGCCGGAACTAATTCACTCAAGGGAGAATTACACCAGAACCCGAGGTTGATGTGCAGCCAATTTTCGACATGACCGAATTTAACATAAAATTAAGGATAAACCACATAAATGGCGCTGAACTTTTCTAATTTTTGTAAATTGCCCCTTGAACGTTAAATTTTCTGATTTTACCCCCTGAATTATTTAAATCATTTTAATTAACACCTTCCGTTAGATTTCACCGTTCACTATGGACAAAACTCAAACGGCAAATGCAGATCGCATATATTGAAGGTCATTTTCGGCATTTCACCTATTGTGTATGTGTTTTAGGCGCCAAAAATTTCCTCCATTGATGCTTTGTTTTCTGTTTGGGTAAACCACATAAATGGCCTAATACTTCTGTCCAGATGACAGAGAGAGAAAAAAAAAATAAAGCCATGGATGTTTACTGCGACTGTGGGAGAAGAGCAGTGATGAAGATGTCCTGGACTGATAGTAATCCAGGCAAGAGGTTCTTTTCTTGCTACATGTCCATGGTAAGTTTCTAATATATACAGTCTGGATTGAAAATCAAGTCATGGATATATTCTGCCACTAACGTTCTTCTCTTGTAGGTAACAACAGTTTCTAACATATATAACATGTTCGTGTACTTGTAGAATAGGGGTTGCGGGTTCTTCAACTGGTACGACCCACCTATTTGTCCTTGTGCCCGACAGATAATCCCTAGCCTTAAAAAATGAGTTTCAGTTGCAAAGAAACAAGCTACCAAACAAAAAAGAAGGGAGTGTTTCCTGTGGGTTGCATTGGTAATTTTGTGATTGGTAATGTGGGCATTATCCAGCAATGGAATTGGTGGAGAAGCATCAACAAGCTTTGACAGTCAATTTGAACCGACTGTAAAATTTGATTAAGAGAAATTGCAGGAGAAAGTGCTGAATGTGAAAAAATTGTTCTTGTAATGGGAATGGGAATATGAATTGCTTGTATCTTTTTGATGGTTTGTTAAGTTAGTAAGGATGTAATGTTAATTAGTAATGGAAAGATGTAGTTGATGTATTTGTTCGAGTTTCTTATTATTGATCATCTACCATATGTTTGTTATTAGTAATGGATAAGTGTTGTCTGATATGTTTCAGATGAATCAGTGCTCCAATTTATATCCATAATCACTCAATTAACATTTAATTCATTCAATTAACATCTAATAAAAATTCACTTTGTTAAACTAACATTCTCTTCATTAGTGAGACATTTGTATAATCTAGTGTTTTTTGTTCATATATACACGAATAAGATGTTCAGATTGTGGATGTTCATATGAACACAACACTTGCTTCATAATAAGATGTTCATATATACAAAACACAACACTTCATAAGTTGTTACAAGGTGGCTTGCACTTAGCTAAGACAAAACAAAGTCCAAAACAGACAACAAAAAACTCCAGAAACCCAAAAACAAAGAACATCCATCTGGAGCTGCTGAATGTGACCAAAATACTCAAAGACAAAGTCCGCCTTCTTCTTTGTCCATCTTACAAAATACTCAGCCACCAGTCAAGCTATTGAGTTGATTGCCCACCATCCTTTTTATTTTTTCTCATTGCTTCAACTTTTTTTTGTAGTGATGAGCGTGTTACAACCCTCTGACCGTCTGATGAGGATGGCCTGCCATCATTGGGATGGTGAGATTGTGAAGGTTGTGACATCCCTGGCCTCACAAAAAAAAACCGTGAGCTGCTAAATGTGACCAAGCTACATTTGGGCTTGCTGTCTGTGATTGAATTGGGACTGAGCTTGATGTTTGTGATTGAATTGGGACTGGGACTGAGATTGATGTATGTGATTGATGTCTTTTTACCTACATTGAAATATAACATTTGAGTATGAAGGAAAATATGATCATAACAAATAACTAAGTATCATAAGTAGTAGACACTCACAGGTAATTTAGGTCTTCTGTCACCTATAGCATTAGTTGAAACAGTTTTTTCCACACTTGGGACTGACCTTGGTAGACTATTTGGCCCTTTGCAACTTCTTTGGTTGTGGCCAAAGTTACCACATTTGCTACATGTCATCTTAACTCTTTTCCTACCCAATTTCCCAACTTTTGGAGGCTCATCAAATTCTCTTCTTCTTGCTTTCTTTGGTCTACCTAGTTGCACATAAGCTATAGGTGGATCTAGTGGTATTTTTCCTGTTGGAGGCCACAAATCACTTCCATTGATAGGGTACAATACATGGTCATATGTCTTTAAGTATGTCTCTTTCTTGAAACTATCATTAACAAACAAGTGAGGGTCTCTGCCATGATAGTGACTTGCTAACACAACATGAGTACATGAAATTCCACTAAGGTCCCATTTTATACAACCACAACTTCTATCTCTTATGTTTACCACAAACTGAGCCCCATCAGAACATAAAACTTGAAAATTGTCCAAACCATTAAACCTAGGCCTACAAGTATGAGACTCTTTGATTATTTTATCTAACTTCTTTCTAACCATTGGACAATTAGGGCCAGGCAACCTAAGCATTATATCTCTCCTTCTCTGTATCCTTTCCATCAACAAGTTTCTAATAGTCTCAAGCAGTGTGATTATTGACTTATCTCTTGCATCTAAAACAAACTTACTGAAAGATTCACAATGGTTGTTCAAAAGGTGAGTAGACTTTGGAATGGTAGAAAAGTGTGATAAACTCCAATGAAAGGGTTGTACAGATGTGACTAACCAGTCGAAAGCACTAGGATCCTCCTTCTTCACTTCATCCATTGCCTTCATAAAGTACTCCACATTAGTAGCCTTAGCACAATCCCACATCAACTCGTTCAACTTCTTTCCTCTGTGCTCTTTTTTGAAATTATTATAAAGATATCTATGAAAATACCTGTGTTCACAATTTGGTAGTAGTGACTTCATGACATTACGAATTCTCTAATACATGACACAACATTTAGTGAGACATAATACTACACGATAATATGGTAAAATGTTTTAAAAGAATACAGTTAGAAAGTCTAATGAAACTGACAAGGAATACCTTTTGTTGGTCAAACATAAAAGTCCAATGAAACTGATTCACCATGTTTATATCTTCACATAACAACTCCAAAAACCACTTCCATGTACTAGTATTTTCTGTTTCAATTATGGCATATGCAATAGGCCATATTCCATTGTTCGCATCTACTCCAACTGCTGATAATAGTTGTCCAGGGTAGGGGCCTGTCAAGTGGCAGCCATCTATGCCTATATATGTCTTGCAACCTTGTATAAATCCTTATTTCAAAGATCCTAAGCAACAGTAAAATCTTTTGAACCTTTGATTCACTTCCCCAGGGTTGATTTGTTCGTAATCTACAACTAAAGTAGACCCCGGATGTGTTCTTCTTATTTTTTCATAGTAATCTCATATCTTCTTGTATTGTTCTTTGTGATTCCCTTGAATAACATTTTTAGTAGCTTCTTTTGCTCTCCACACCACATTCATGGACACACCCACTTGATGGTCTTCCTCTACAGCTTCCCTAAAGGCTTGTAATGGCCATTCAGGATTTGATCTAATCTAGTGCATGTATTTTTTAGATAGCCAGTTTGCTATTACATGCCTGTTATGCCATGATCAGTTGCAGTTAGTGTGTTCATCATTAAATGTCTTCACTTACAATCTATCTTCATCTTGGACCTTAGATGCAAATATCATCCACTCACAAGGTGGCTTGCACTTAGCCCTGGCCCTGTGCATCTCATTTCTAACAAACCTTATGCCCTTCCCTTTCCAAATGGCATAATGTTTATCAGCTTGCTTAAACTGCTGTGATGACGCAAATAACATACCCAACTTGAATTCAGGATGTTCCATGTCTTTCTTTGCACTAAATTATGCATATCTTGGTCTTGGTTTAGATGATTTGTCCACTGCATCATCATCAAATGAACTGAAAATCATTCTAACTTCATCAGAAATAGCAACATCATCAGAGAGAACATCTATATCCACTGCATATTCACTATTATTTGTGCATTGCTGCCTCATGTTTGTATCTTCATCCAAACCACCAAACTCAACCACGTTGTCTACATATGTGTTAAATAAGTAATCATCAGTTTCTTCCTCACCACTGTTAGACACTTCTTCATAATTTGATGCATCGAAATGATCACCATCAACTGCATCATACTATTCCTGTGCAACATATTCTTCCTGTGCATCATATTCTTCATCAACCAAGTCATGTTCCAGGTATACATATATTACCTTGTTCTTGGGAACCAATTCTACCATTCCTAATACATCACTGTCATCATTCAACACCCTCAAACCATCAGTGAGATTCATTCCAGAAACTCTATAGTGATAACGAGTAACCACCTCACACTGTAATTCTTTTGTCATTTCACTTATCTTAGGGACAGAGATTTTATCAACATCACACAAATCAAAATGGTTAACTTTCCCTCCTAAGTACATTATGTGGGGCATATGCCCTTACCACCATAATGCATCTCTATAGTGAAAAAATTGGGTACAGACCTGCTCATGCATTGTGAAGCCAACACAATAATAAATTACAGTCAACTACTGACAATCAATATAGAAAAATCCAACAAAATATGGATTAAAAGAATTCTGTAAGGATTAAAACAATTTTGTAAGGGCATATGCTTCCAAAATCAAATTCTGTAAGGAACACAGTACCCGATTTCTTTAAGGAACACAATACATAAAACCTAATACCCAACACCGAAAAGCCAACAACACGAAAAATTATTCTAATACCCAACACCAAACAACCAAAGCTACAGGTATGAGATGCAATAGTTACTATAGACTTGTTGTGGATGAAAGATAATATCCGTTGTCCGCAATAACCAACTCATTCTGGTTTAGTTAGTCGTTGAATGTAGGAGATGGGAATGAGATGAAATGTCACCTATTCACAGCATTCAATCAATATGAGAATCAGGAACACAAAACCCTAACCCTAACTAAGACATTGTGCTTCAGTCGTTGAATGTAGGAGATAAAGGGACTACGTCTAGGAATAGAGCATCAAGGCAGAGAATTTTGGAGATGAGAATGAGATGAAAGGTTTACCTATTCACAACATTCATTCAATATGAGAATCAAGAACACAAAACCCTAATCCTAACCAAGACATTATGCTTCAGTCGTTGAATGTAGGAGATGAAGAAACTTCGTCTAGGAACAGAGCATCAAGGGAGGGAATTTTGGGCGCCTAAAACACATACACAATAGGTGAAATGTCGAAAATGACCTTCAATATATGCCACCTGTATTTTCCGTTTGAGTTTTGTCCATAGTTAACGGTGAAATCTAACGGAATGTGTTGATTAAAATGATTTAAATAGTTTAGGGGGTAAAATCAAAAAATTTAAAGTTCAAGGGACAATTTAAAAAAATTAAAAAAGTTCAGGGGCCATTTATGTAGTTTACCCTAAAATTAATGAGTTGGACACGAAATTAAACAAGTTAATACGTTAAAATGAGACAATATGCTTAAACACGAAAAAAATTATGTCATGTTTATGTTAGAATAGGTTAACTTGATTTTGACCTAATTAACATGTATATTTTAAATAGGTTGATATGATTCGAACAAGAATTCAACCCAACTCATTATAGACTCATTTGTGGCGTATAATTTGTCTATTGTGTATAACTGATGTAGCCTTAACATTATTATTTATTAATTATTAGAAAAATTTAGAGATCGGTCCTCCTACATGGACTTATTTGGACTTAAGTCCACAAAAAAAATTTATTTGTTATGAAGTCTATTTTTTGAATATACTTTCTTATCAGATATTTTAAGTGTTACGCGCGTACAAATTTTAAAATATCTATGTGTAATATTTTAAATATCAAGAAATTTAAGTAATTAAATAATAAATCTCAAAAGTTCTAGGCGTTATTCTCCCTTGATCTAATGACTTGTAACCGGAATGACACGGAGTCCCAATAGATATTGGGACCAACTACCAATCCAGTAATTGTGATGATTATACAATGATTACTTGTTTATGAACTCGTATATTATATTCTGAAAGATTTAAAAATTTGCACTTTATATTCTCGAAAATTTTGAGAAACCATGTGAGAGGAGTTATTAGATGATTTACCCCCTCTAAGGGACATCGAACATCATATAGACATAATGTCCGAGACTAGTTTTCCAAACTTGATAGGTAGATGAGTTGCTATGTCAAAGGCAAATCAGGATAAGTATGAGACATTGTGTTGTTCATACACTACTCACTCCTAAGAAGCATGAGAGTTGGTGGATGTGTGTTGATAGATGAGCTATCAATAGGATCACTGTTAATATAGATTTTTTATACCTCGGCTTGATGACATGTTAGATATGTTAAAGAGTGTTAAGATATACACCAAGGTTGACTTGAATAATGGATACCATCAAATTTGCATCCCAACTTGGCGATGAGTGGCAAACTATATTTAAAACAAATAAGGGATTGTATGAATAGTTAGTAATCCCCTTTGGTTTTGTCTAATGCTCCTAGCACTTCCATGAGTGTTATGAATTAGGTGTTCAAACATTTCATCAAAAAATTTATGGTTGTCTATTTTGATAATATATTGATTTATAGTTATAATGAGATTGACCACTTGCAGCACTTAGAAACTGTTTTTGCAGCTTTATAGGAAAACAACCTATTTGTGAATTTCAAGAACTGTAGTTTCATGGCTGATAGTCTAGTGTTCTTAGGCTATGTGGTTAGTGGTACAGGATCTTGGTTGATGATGTGAAAATTCAGGCTATTCAAGAGTGGCCCACACTGCGAATAATCAAGTCAAGTTCACAACTTTCATGCCCTTGCAACTTTCTATCAAAGGTTTGTGAGAAATTTTAGCACTTACTAAATTGCTTGAAACATAGGTAATTGCAGTGGACTGAGAAGGCAGCAAAGAGCTTCCAATTTCTTAAGGAAAAACTCACCATAGTTCCTATGTTGGTGCTACCTAGCTTCGATAAGTTATTTTGAGGTAGACTATGATGCCTCTTGTACAGGCATTGTAGTAGTTTTGTCCTAAGAGGGCAAATCAATGACTTTCTTTAGTGAAAAGCTTAGTGAGGTGAGGCGGGAATGGTCTACCTATGAGCAAGAGTTCTATGTGGTTGTCAAAGTTTTATAGCATTGGCAGCATTAATTGATTCAGAGAGAGGTTAATCTAAATACTGACCATCAGGCATTGAGGTACCTTAACAGTTTTACTACCCCTACCTGTATGCATGCACGGTGGGTGGAAAAGATTCATAAATTCACCTTCACCATGAAGTATAATTTAGACTAATTGAATAAGGTGGCAGATGCATTAAGTCGTTGTACTATGTTGCTGATTACTATTCGTAATGAGGAAATTGGCTTTGATCATTTGACAGAGTTGAATGCAAGAGATGAGAACTTTTAACAAATTTGGGCCTAGTGCTTGAAGACACATAGAGTCTCAGGGGTTTTTCATGTCCATAAGGGCTTCTTATTCAAAACAATCCGACTTTGCATTCCGTGAGGATCCATATGCGAGCATATAATTTAGGAACTTCACAATGATGGCTTAAGAGGACACATGGACAAAGATAAGAGCGTTGCTTTGGTTGAAGAGCGCTACTTCTGGCCTCAGTTGAAAAGAGATGTGGAGAAGTATGTTAAGCAATGCTACATATGTCACGGACACACATAAAATACCGGGCTCTACACTTCTTTACCCATTCCAAATGCACCGTGGGAGGATCTGTACATGGACTTTGTGTTGGGTCTTTTGTGGACTCAACGTGGTATGGACTCTATATATGTTGTGGTTGATAGGTTCTCCAAAATGACAATATTTATTCCATGTAGAAAAACCTCAAATGCTTCTCATATTGTTCACTTATTCTTCTGAGAGGTTGTTCGTTTGCATGGTATTCCAAGGACCATTATTTTCGACTGTAACAACAAGTTCCTTAGCCATTTATGTGGGACTTTGTGGGAGCAGTTGGATACTTTGTTGTATTACAACATTTCGAGTCATCCACATACTGATGGGCAGACAGAAGTGGTGAATTTGACCCTAGGGAATATCTTGTGAAACCTTTGTAAGGAATATATGAAGTAGTGGAATAATACTTTATTCCAAGCAGAGTTTGCCTACAACAATATGCCTAATAGATCCATCAACAAGTCTCCATTCTAGATTGTTTATATTCGAGCACCGTTACACATGCTTGATATAATTTCATTATCAAACTCTTGGGGATGAACATTGTGGCTGAGCATATGCGGGGAAAGATGACAGAAGGGCATATGGAAGTGAGGCAATAGTTGGAGGCGTTAACGGCCAAATATAAAGAGATAATAGACAAGCATCACCAACATAATATTTTAGGGTTGGAGACAAGGTTATGACTTACTTACACAATTACACAACGAGAGGCTACTAGTTGGATCTTACAACAAGCTCAACTAGAAGAAGATTGGTTCCTTTTAGATCTTGAAGAAGATCAATGACAATGCTTATGTTATTGATCTCGTTTTAAGATAACAAGAACCAAATCACAAAAGCCGCAATACCCTAATCAATTCTTTAAACCCTTGTTTGTTAAGAGGAAACATGCACAACTATTAATCACATAATCTGAAATATGAAATATAAAAATACAGTCTTTAGCTAATTAAATCTCAAAACAACAACAAAGATGACATCTAAGAAGAAAAAAAATCTTATTGGAGGAACATTGCATAACCAGCAAGCAACCAATCTAAAATAAAAAGCTAGTCTTCAAAATCTTGAGATAACAAGAAGCAAATTAGCAGCACTTCAACAAATACTCAAATCACTTTTTTCCCCATAAAAAAATTTATACCAAAAAACCAGCCAACAATGAAGATAAAACCTAGTCTTCAAACATAGAAATATAAAACCATCACCACCCCCACACACAAATATATATATATATATAAAACCAAAATCCACATCAGTTGTGTAAACTTTTTTACCATTTATAGTCCTTATAAATCATATTTTTATTCTCTTTAAATAATAATAATAATAATAATTACAAATTTTTTTATATTATTTATATAAGTATAATACATGAATTCGAGTTGAATTCGGATTAGGTTCGGATTAAGCCCTAATTTCTTAATTCGGGTAGAGTTCGGGTTTAAACCATGAATCCAAACTCTTAACCCGAGTCTTATCCAAATTAAATTCAAGTTGAAAATTTTCAAGCCTAACCCTAACCCTAATGCTAAAAATCTCAAGCCACCAAGAAGTAGGTAATCCCACCAACCAAATATAACTTGGTGTTTGTCATTCCAACCTACACCTACACGTTAAGGGTTAATTGTACTAGAAATTCCTAAAGTATATGATTTATTTTATTTTATCTCTAATATTTTAATTGCATCATTCTAATTTTTGAAGTATTGAATATATTTCTATGTAGTCCCTCTAGTAGAAAATATCTAAATTGCTTACGATTTTTATTATAAACTTGTCACGCAATATTTAAATACTAGTCATTCCCGTGCCTGAAGGCACTATGTTACCTATAAAATTTCAACACACAAAGATAGGATGTTTGAATAATTTCAATACATAGCGATTAGATTAGTTTTGAACATTTTTTGTTGGTGCAATTGGTATCTTATTTTTTTTTGTATTGTTCACTTAATTTTTTTTAATTGCTAATTAACTTGAATTTTGAATTTTTTTTAATTTTCTGAGAACTATAGGTTTCATACATTAGTGATTTATTTTTGGTATGAATAATAATTTGATGATTTTATTTATGGATTATAAAGATAATTTAAACTTCATTGATTGATAAGAAGTAATAAATAAGAAGTAAACATCAATCATCGATACTGAGATGTGTGATAAGAATATCTACTTATAGTGTACTCTAGGTATGAATCAGTTTGTAATAAGAAGGATGAAAAATTATATAGTAAGTATATAATGGTTTTTAATAAAATATTATACCAAAGGTTTTGAAAAAATTGATATACTAAATAACTCATATGTCCAAAAATGGTGACATTGTCCATTTAGGTACTGATTTTTGTGTTGTAATGATGGCGTGTATACAGTTATTGAGGGCAAATGTTAAACTGTCAAACTTTGAAAAAGAAGCACTAAACTTAGAGATATTATGTATTTTATGTGTGTTTAATAGAAATATTTTTAATTTTATGCAAAATTTTATTGTAAAATTAGAAATTAAACAAAACCAACCTAAATCAAGGTACAAACAATACACTTTTAACATATAACATTTAACAACAATCAGTTAATGACAATACATCCACAACGAAACCACAAGAACATTAAAAATTAAAAACAATAAACTATTGTAATAACATACACCACTAAATCAAACCAAAAAAATCATCAACGATAAATAATAATGGGTATTAGCGAGAGTACTTCCGGAGGTTAGATCACTGTCAATACAATTTGGATGGAAGAGTGGTTAATGGGGGAAGAGAGACGAAAGACTGAAGAGGATGACAATGATTTTTGAAAAACTAAGAGAGGGTGAGACAATTAATGGGAGAAAGAGAAAGTGTTTGGGTTGTGTGTTAGACAAAATGAATAGCATGTAGGTGTAGTTAAATTGGGTGAGATTTAGGGGTGGAACCACTCTTGGACCAAGGTGGGCATGTGCCCCACTCAAATTTTTTTTTTTTGGTATTAAATATATATTTTTTAAAATAAAATTTAGATATATTTAATTGTGTCCACTCTCAAATTTTTTTACAATAAATATATATTTTTTTAAAATAAAATTTAGACATATTTAATTGTATCCACCTTATTATTGTATTATTGTGATATCGATTAAGATAGACGACTACTTAAATAATAATTAATTTTTAAATAATGTTATTAGAACTAATATATTATGATATTAAATCTAATAGTGAGTCTCTACATTTAATAACGATCCATCAAATGGTCACAAACCATTGGATTCTTACCAATTAAATTTTGAATATTTTTTTTGGTTAAGATATAAAATTAAATTTTGAATTAGATGTAATTACTATTATTCTTAAATTTTTAGACACAGACATGTCCGAATAATTTTTAAACACATCGTGTTCATTTTTCTAAATTATAGGATTATTTTATTATTGTATAAAAATAAGCGTCATAATGTAATAAATTACAGAGTAATAAATGAAAGACTGTTATTACCATTTTGTATATAGAAAAAAAATATTTATTGATATTATTGATTTATAATTCTTTTAAATGATAAACAATAATCAGATTTAATTGTAAAATGATAATAATTAGTCTCATACGAAATTTTAATTAATTTATTTTTATTTTTTTTTTGTTCATTCCATGCAAATCGTTTTTTAAACTTTTATGTTTAATAAATTTTTACTCATAATTATAGTAAATATGAATTTATGAACTTTTATGGTCAATTGAAAAAAAAAAAAAAATGCTATTTAGATTTAATTTGATGACATAATTCAATGCACCCCTGAAATTAGACTTCAGCATTGAAATTTACAACTAAAATAACAGTTACATTAAATTAAGTTATTGATAATATTGATAAAAAAAATAATTAAAATTTATTAATGTGACCATCTTAAAGTATTTTTCTGGCTCTGCCCTTGGTGAGATTTTATTTTTGTGTGGGATGTGTTGTGAGTCATTGGATTAAGTTTGATGAATTTAGATGAAATTTAGATCATTTAATTTAAAGTGAATTTAATCTGAGTTATTATTGTGTTTTTTCTAATTTAAGATAGAGACGTATGAACGATAAGAGTATATAATCTTACGATAAGAGGCTTCTTCATGAGGCGGGAAAAGAAATTCAAGATTAACTGTAGACTGTTGTATCAAAATTTTTGAGATGATCTAAACCGTCTTTTATGTTGAGATTAAGTTATTCGTTGAATGTGTTTATATTTTGTCTCAAAACGATCTGAACCTCTCTTTGTCTTTTGGATTCAAACTTCATTCTACTTTATTATATAAATGAGAAAAAAATAATTTGGATAACTCTTGACAAAATTTTTACTCAAATTATATAGTTTTTGAGCTATTTAAATTTTGACGAGCTACTCATATTCCATATTGTTTAGTAGTTATTCAAATTTTGGTCAAAAGGTATCTAAATTATTTTTTTGCCTATATTTAAATATTATGTGATAAATTTATGATAAAAAATTATTAATAATTTAAATATTATCATTTTAATGGACCACATAAAAATATATTTAATATTTCAAAAATCAAAACTGACCTCTACTAATGCAATTAACCCACGCGAGAATAAGCCCAATCCATTTGAACTAAAAAAACCCGATCCCTCTATCTCTCCTCTCATCACCTCTCTGCTAACAGAACCAGATACGCCTCCTCTTTCCCTGTTTCCTCTTCTCTTCTCTTCTCTTCTCCTTTCTTCACCCTCCCCTCTCACTAACGCTCTAGGCATTCCACTATTACCCTCATCCCCTCTGAACTGTTTTCTGCCTCTCCTCTTTGTTTCTGTGAAGCAAAGGACCTCATTGGCGACAGAGAACAACCTAGATTTGCTCAAATCCAACGTTAGCAACCATTCTCAGGTAATGTCTGGTTCTATTTACGGACTCATTGCTGATCCAAACCTTGAATATCAGGGTTTTTGGATTCTATTCTCTTTTCAAAATGAATCAATCTCTGGAACCTACTCTATGTTTACATATACGACTAGGTATTTTCATTTTGTGAGTTGTTTGATGCCATGTTCGAACACTATGGTGGTAACTCAGTGAGTTTTATCGTAGTCGTCGTGCTTTTTTTTTGGGTCTTGCTTGAGTTACGTGATCCAGTGAAACTTTAGGCATTCGAATTGTTTGATAAAATGTCTGAAAGGGATATCGAAAAGGAAAGCTAAATCAGGCCAGCTGTGCTTGGTTGCCTAACCAGAAAAGTTTCCGGCCTTCACTCAGTAGCTGCCTAGTAATTTTGTCAGTGGTCAATTCCAAGGGACTCCCCTTTCATTTAGTTGAAGCATGTATCAGAGTTGAAGTATTTTGTGAAATTTCTATCCTTTGCAGAACTTCATTAACGCATGTGCCTGCTCATCAAATAATATGATTTATTGTGCCTTTATCCTTGCTGTGGAGATTAAAAGGATTCAAGCCATTTCATCTACCAGGCATCATTATAAATCTAATGAAATACAACTGGATGGTAAAACCCATATCTGATGGCTAAATATGTAAATGGCAACTCAGGGGCACGATGCTCAGGCTAAAGTGAACTTATAATTACACACAAAAAAAATAAAAAATGCGCTATTTTTGTGGTGGATTAAAAAATTGTTGCCTGTTGTTAGGTTTTGTAAAATTTGCATTCGATTTACAATTTGTATGACTATTAAATGTCGATGGATGTTATTTATTATTTGGTTTGATGGCAGTGCCATCTGTGTAGATAGAGTCATATGAGCTATATAGTTACCTATACGGTGAAATTTATGAGTTTTGGTTGGTTTCATCTGAAAATCAGTTGGGTTTGGTGCTATATATTTGTTTGAGTTAATTTCTTTTATTAGGTTCGATTTCTAATCGTTGACGTATTGAGTGAGAATTTTATTGTTTTCTTTTGAATGTAAGATACGCAGAGTGCAAATTCTTAAATGGCTTATGCTGTGTTAAATATTTGGGGATGAACTTGAGGTTTAACCTAGAAAGTTGAACCCAAAGTTTTTAATGTAATGCGTGTCCTTTGTGCAATTGTATCGATCTTTTGCTTTGAAAATTGACATATATGGTAGCAAAGGTGTTTAGTGCTGAAACTTGATGTATTATGCAATTTAAAACAAGTAATGTTAGGCTTCTCTAATAAGTAGGTGCTTGGCTTTTCTAATAAGTATACTACGAGGCACAAAGCCTGAAGTATACTGCAACCTTATAATTCATATATTGGATGATGTATGATTAACGAACTTATTTTTGCCTCTCTTTTGTTTATGGCTGAGAATAGTAGATAGGTAGAATTATGCCAATTTTTTTTCTTCTATTTTATTTTTTATGCTAATATCTACGAACTATATTTAGGTGAAATTGTTGGTTAAGTTATTTTATTAGCTTTGCATTGTATCTTATTTATTGTTTCAAAATTGTTTATAATTTTTTATTTCCATAAAAATATTTTAGTTAAATTTCATTTGATTCCAATAAAATATTAATTTATGCAAATGTTGGAATGACATGTGCATTCCATTCCAACGCAGAATCCTAAATAGTTGTCAAACACTAGAATGGTAATACATATTCCATTATTGCTCTCATTTCATTCCCACATTCATTCCATTCCAGCTTAAAATCATTACCATGTACTAAACATAGCATTAGAGTCCTTTCACATCTTTTCTAAATCTGGGAATGATTCTTGCATATGATATCAATGGCAGAGGAATCACTCTTATTGTTTTTTACCTGATATTGCATGGTTTCAGAAATTATGCTCTTGCAGTTAATCTCCTTTATTTTTTTCCTTTTATCAGATGGAAGCAATGAATACATCATTTCCACATGTCACGATTAGGGGACCAGAAGAAACCAACGGCAATGCTGCTGAATTGGAGGATTTCAAGCGTTGTGTTGATGAAATGTTCACAAAGGTTGATGAGGTAAGATTTATTGGTAAAGTAATGCTGCTAATAATTTAGAATTATTTTGAGTTCTAATCTGTTTGGTTGTAACATTAGGTATCTTTCTCTTGGCCTGTTTGTGTTCAATAGAAAAACTAAGTCATTTACATTGTCATACAGGTTTAAAATTGTATGCTGTTGATCTGAATTCGTGATACTTTGAGCAGTAAATAGTTAGTTAGACTTTAAAATTGGAACTTATTTGTAAATCACACCTCACTTGACTCTCAAATTCAGTGATTGCTGCCAGTACTGCTGCATTGTCCAAAACCACCCGTCTGTTATTATCTCTAGCCACCCATGCCACCAGAAATAAAAACACAACGCTTTTTTCACTTTTCAGTAATGGGACCATCACCAGGGTAGCAATTATATTCTTGTTTGTGTCAGCAATCACAGGCCACCATGGTACCACCATCATAATCTCTTTTCCTTTGGCACGATTTGGAAAGTTTGGAATTCTAGTGGCACATCCTAACAGATTAGTTTTGATTAGATAAAGTTTCAATCAAAAGTTTTCCTATTATTTGGGTCCGAAAAGCATATGCCAATTTCTAAATCACACCAAGACCGCTTATTGATAAAAATTTTAATACTTTCTCTTAGTATCGTTTTTGAGATTGTAGTTTTCACTTCCTTTCTTAACGATTCTAATGACTCTACATCATCCAATTTGTAATTGTTCCATGTAGCACTTTTTTGTATGCCCTACACAGTAGTTGATTTGTGATGGCTGATATAGTGCCTAAGTGACCCCGTAATCTGCTTCATGATATTAAAAAAAGCAAGGCATTCCAGGAATAAAAATCTTTCTAGTTAATGCTTTTGATGCTTTATTTTTTTCTTTTTGTCAGCTTGAGGAACAATTGAACAAAGTTGAACAGTTCTACTCTATCTCAAGTAAAAAGCAATTGAACACTTCTAAAGGTAGCTCAATTATGAAAGACAGAGATAAGGAGAAACAGATTGCTTGTTTCAAAAAGCGGCAGCAGGATGCATCACATAGAGAAGCAGCTGCTGCAAGGAGAATGCAAGAACTTATACGTCAATTTGGCACAATATTACGTCAGGTAGTCACAAATGCTCTGCAGATGTCTTCCATATTGAGTTAGACTGCGGCTGCTTAAACATAATATTTTGATTGATAATCTTGTGAGTAGTTTTGCACCTTTGCTTCTTTTCAATGATTTGGATATCTTTTACTTGGAATCATTTGGATGGACTGAAAGTTTTCTTTACGTTTTTGGTTTTCCTGAATTTATACTATTATATTGAGCAAGGACATTTTTTGTTTCGTGAAATTGTCTTGGTATGTATTCTTCTAAATGCCGCCACTTGGCTATGTCATAGACATATCCATAACATAGATACGTTGGGACAAAGCTTTGTTGAATTAGGTTGAGTTGAGATACTTTAAGAAGGAATAGCAAAAAAAACAATCTAAGGCTTGTAAGAAGAAATATGATGGGATGAGGTAGAGGCACCCCTTTATGTGATAGTGATGTGAAAATACTGGCTAGTATGCATTTGCATGTGATGGTGGGCCTTGGTGCAACGGTAAAATTATTTCATTGTGACCTAGCGGCCACAGGTTCTAGTTGCGGAAACAGCCACTTTGCATGTGGATGTAAGGCGGCGAACATCCGCCCCTCTCCATACCCCGTAGTGGTGGAAGTTTCGTGCACTAAGTTGTCTTTTTTTTATATGTTCACATATGCTAAATAATTTGTGAAGTAGTAGTCAAATGCTATAAGTTTATGCATGACAATGAAGGAGCTATTAGGTTCTTGTCATCCTTGCGCAAAAATATATTGCCAGCAAAATATGACTGTTGCCTAAAAAATCATATTGTCATGTTGTTGGAGTGCATATCTACGTACTGAATAAGTTCTCTACAAAGCCCCATACTTGCACATTTATTTTTTATTATTCGGTGGTTGTAATTATATGCCTTGTATTCTAGGAAAGTTTGGCACAAATTCCCCTTACAAGATATACTCCTTGGCTAGACTCTTGGTAGCAATTGATACTCAATATTACATTCAAAAATTGTTGAAATACAATGACCAAAATGCTTTTCTTGGACAAAGCATGTTGTTATCTTTGCCATGGTTATGGACTCTGTACATATATCATAACCTATTTCTATGGAAAGAGTTTTGTGCTTGATCTCTTTCTCCATTGTTCTTAATCTTATATTATATAATGTATTTATGTCTTTGCTGTTGAATTAAAGGTTTGCCATGGAGCTTCATCACTTCTGTTCTTTTAATGTCAAGACTTGGGATTCTCATTGGTAAATCACTAACAAATTTGCACTACTTGTACTTGTTAGATCACTCAACACAAGTGGGCAGGGCCATTTATGCAACCCGTGGATGTTGTAGGTCTTGGTTTGCACGACTACTATGAGGTAGCTTTATGTCAGTTTTCAGATCATCTAATGATATGGTCCTCATTGTTAAACACATGTTGTATACTTCCTCTCTCTCCCCTCTTGAAAAAGTAACAACCAAACTTATGGTGCTTATCAAGCATTTTATATTTTAAAAAGTAAGAAAGAAAATGAAGTAGATACAGCTGGAACACTATTTTTCTGTGTTCTGGTTGTCTGAATTTCCTCTGATTTACCTGTGCCAGCCTTTTGTAATTCTCAAACTATTCTTTGTATTTAGGTTTTTTCCAATGTTAGTTTTCCATTAATTTGTTTAAGATGGTGTATGCTAGGTTATTGAGAAGCCCATGGACTTTAGTACTGTTAAAAAGAAAATGGAGGCCAAGGATGGTACTGGATATAAGAACGTCCGAGAAATATGTGCAGATGTGAGGCTGATTTTTAAGAATGCTATGAAATATAATGATGAAAGGGATGATGTCCATGTGATGGCCAAAACTTTGTTGGCTAAATTTGAGGAAAAGTGGCTGCAACTTTTGCCGAAAGTTGATGAAGAGGTAAAAATCAATATCTGAGTATGGGCTTAGTGTCTGACTTCTCTGAATTTTCAGTATGTGACTCCCTTATTAGTCAAGGATACAAGTCAAGACATCTGTTTTTTTCATCTCAAGATCATGCGATATCTTTCAGAACTTTGTACCTGCAGGGAAAAAGGCGAAAAGAGGAGGAAGCAGAGGCACATTTTGATACACAGCTTGCTCAGGAGGCTGCTCATGCCAAAATGGCTAGGGATTTAAGTGCTGAGGTTGTCAAAATTTTCAGAGCCAAGTTTTGGATTACTGATCTTTTTTTATCTAGATCTTCCCATTGGCTTATTTATGTCAAGTGTAAACAGTCTAGGAACGGTTTTAAAATATTGTTTTGAAACATTTTCAGCTTGATGAGGTTGATACGCATTTGGAACAACTCAGAGAAATGGTGCTTCAAAAATCCAGGTTCATTTTAATATCTTAAACAGATTTTCAACTTCATTGGTTCTCCTTTAAAATTATTAGCTCTATTGATATGGATGGTGTGCAATAGTTCCCCATTAATCTTATCTATGTCATTTTTATGGTCATTTCTTTAATAAGGTTTCTTGGGCATTGAGAAATTTCAACCATCTTTCAAATATGCAAATGATTCGGTAGAATTAGGGAGACTTCACCTTGTAGGCTCTCAAGAAAACCATGGTTCCTCCTGTAATCTGGATCCATAGATGGTAAACATGGTCACAACTTTTCTTGCAAAGGTAGCTACTGTTTTTTTTTTTCAAATAGGTGTCTTAGGGCTTTTTTTGCATTTGTAGAATTTATTTCTTTTTTCATAGCCAATTCTGATACTATAGTATGCGTTACTTTTTCCTCTATTTTTGGGTGTTCCTAATCTGACATCTCCTATGTGTGTTTAGTTCTGAAACTGACATTTGGATTGCTGTATCTTCGCAATACAGGTTGTTTATCACCATCTATAGCAACAAAAAACTTTGAACTGGTTATAAAATACTTGAAAGGGAGTTGACATGGAGGCCTACTTCTTGTTATCTTAATGTCTCCAACCTAGAGACCATTCTGCAGTGCTAAAAGCTTGACTATCAGACCATCAAACAATTTTGTTTATTAGGTCAGTTAGTTTATGTGATAAGAACACTTGATAGGTCTATGCCTGGTTCTCCTCCCAGCTTGATCCAACATTGACTGGGGTCAGCCCTTGTTAATTGCCTTTATTTAAATATTTCCTATTCTAAGACTATTAATAATTAATGTCATCACCATATATAATCCAATGGCTCCATCAATATCTCTGAATTTTCGGAACAGTTATTCCCTTTCTTTTTTCTTACTTTGGAGTTATGGAGATTAGTAAACTTTGATGCAATTGGTAATATTCATTTGTTAATCCTTGGTTTGGATGAACTTCAAAATGTGAAAAGTCTTAAATCTTGTTGACATTAGTCAATGAAAACTGCTTAATTGACATTTTCCTATTCACAAGTGTTGATTTCTTTCATATGTTACTCTAGTTACTCTGTCACAATATCGAGCACAGGTAGTCACAAGTAGTTGGTGCAATTCTAAAATCATGCTTATTTTGTGTATGGTTCAAGTGAGGGAAAATCACAACTGACTGTGTCATTTTATTTTCCATTCATGACTGCATTGCCTTGTACTACAAAAGTTGATTTTTAAAGAACTATTTCTTGGGCCAGCAGTCTCATGTAGTCATAGATGGCCAAATTCTTATATATTTAGTTCACAGTTTGCGAAACACATATACATCACTATGTAAGGTCCCTTTATGGAACTGTTAGCAACTTAGCATGGAGTGGGAAAATGGTACATCAATAAAGAACCTCAAATTGAGCTGAGAATGTAACAACATTCCATAGGATTGGGCCTTAGACTTCTCCCGGGGATTCATTTATGGCTTGCACTATTTAGACATGCATTAGTATCAAAAGATGTGCTGAGGATGAAAGTTGATAATATGGGGTATTATATTGTAGTCATTACAATAGCTAGAAAATTGCAAAATAGATATTAAGTGGGTGGTATTTTCTCTAAGATTGCTAACCATTTAATATCGTCAACTGCAATATTGGATCGCTGGTGTCATTTTGGCTATGGTAAGTGGCCCGGTTGAGTTACAATTTCCTTCAATATCAGTGCAGCACGGTTTATATACATAGGATGCTAGTCATGAAAATTGTGTATCTTACACATTCTATTTGCATCTGCAATATATGCTTACATTGAAATACACAGTACCCTTTGAGGATATGAGTGAGACTGACCCAACTGTGTACTCCATTATTTTAGTATCCCTGTATTAATAAATGCTAAGTGTGAAATGATTCTTTTAGAAAAATGACTACTGAAGAGAAAAGAAGACTTGGGACAGCTCTCACCCGTTTGTCTGCTGAAGATCTAAATAAGGCACTGCTAATTGTTGCTCAAAATAACCCAAGCTTCCAACCAACGGCTGAAGAGGTGGACCTTGACATGGATGCTCAGGTCATCATTTTTCCTCCACCACTTCGTCCGTCTGTCTTTCATAGATGCTTACACTCTTTATGTTGTACACGACATGAGTCATTGACTGTATCGTGTGCTTTCTGCAGACTGAATCCACGTTGTGGAAGTTGAAGTTCTTTGTGAAGGATTCTCTGGAGGTTCAGGGAAAAACTTCTGCAAGCATGGGTGGTGGCAACATCAACAATAACATTCCCACGAATCAAAACAATAACAACAATAACAATAAACGAAAAAAAGAGATTTGTGATGCTCTTGCCAAGACTTCTCAGAAAAGGAGCAAAAAGGTCTCCTCTTAATAGGCATTACAGCTTTTGTTTTAGTTAGGTTAACTGTTTGTTTTGTTGTAATTAGTCGTTTCTGCCACTGAAAATTCCTTACGGTACGGAGGTGGTTCTTCAAATTATTAGCAAGTCGACTGCACATTGTGATCCTTACGAGTGTGTGTAGGCAAAGAAAGAGAGAAGAGAGAAGAGAGGGAAAGAAAAGAAAGAGGGGGGGGGGGGGGGGGTCACCTTGGCTAAAAAAGAATGAAGATAAGTCAATGTGAGGGGTGGGGAGTGCCCATGACTAGAGGTTTGACTGTTTGGCAAGCCCCGGAGATGTCAATCTCTTCGTAGTTTGTAGGGCAGAGTACAAGATCCTCCTACCCTGTTTTTTAGTAATTGATCTAAGATCTTGTGGTTCTGGGCTCTAAATGATTTGATCCCAAAAATCATACTATGCCCTTGTCTTTTAGTTCCATGAGAACCAAGCTAGTGGGAGATCTCTACATATAGTAGGGAAGTCATGTCGACAAAGCCAAAATACAAAACTATAGAAGAAGACCATGAAGTAAAGTCTGAGTATTATGATCTACTAGGGGGTTGTGTGTATAAATCAAATTCAGTTCTATCTTGTTAAAAAACTTTATTAACCACTGCACTTAACTTTTCAGTTTCTTACGTACATTCAAAGGAAGTGTTGTACATTCGAGGTTAGTGTTGTGCTCACGAGTCCAAAGAGATATTAGTATTGAGATAACTCGTCATTATTGAAAAAGGAAAAGATTCAGCTTACCCCTTGTGTGTCGTTTTGCATTGCATATGACTCTTCTATGATTTGAAAATAAGCATATAATTCCATTGTGTTTTTAGGCTAAATTGGTGCCGTTAATATTTTCGTCTAAAGTGACGGAAAGACGCCACAATTTTGTGAGTGGATATCTTAAAACTCAAAGTCAAAGTCAAAATTTGAATACAAAAAGGTAATTATATTCTTACATACTATATGGAGACACAAAAATACTTTGGTCCATTCCAAACCCACCACTCACATGATCAGTCTTCTCCATCTCTATCTCCATCATCTTCACTGACCCATCTCTCTCATGTGTTTTAATTTACAATTCGTATACCTATTTTCTCAAAGAGCTGTAGCAGTAATTAAAACCCACCAAATAAAGAAAGCTTGAAGAAGAACAATTAGAATATTCGACCTTTTTTATGTGAGTCGATTTACAAATAACTATAATCAAGTTAAGATGAAAAATGATAGATTGACTATATAGTGGGGTTTTAGGGCTGCTCAAAACTATTTGAGGTCTAAAGCGATAATTAAAAATGAGGCTTGTATTTTTAATATTAATAATTTTTTATTTAAAATTTATTCTTTTTTTAGATTAAAATTATTATTATTTTTTATATTTAGTTACCATATCTTTTTATATTAATAGTATTACTAATCCACCTAATATTTTTTTTGTGATAGCCAAGTTTAAGGAAGATTTTATCATTTTAATTTTAAATAATCATGGTCCATTGATTTTAATGTTTCAAGTTTAATAAAAAACCAAAATTATTTGGTATATTTTTTGTAATAGAAATAAAAAAAATTGTTAAAAAAAAAAGGAGGATTTGTGTTTAGTAAAGAGTAGGTGAGAAAGTGTCAGTTTACTATATATATATATATATATATATATATATAGAGAGAGAGAGAGAGAGAGAGAATGATTATAAACGAGTGGAGTGTTTTAACTAACCAATTAGAATTTTATTTTAACCCTTAACTTTTGCTTTTTTAAAAAAATTATTTTGGTGTATTTTTAATGTTTTCGGTTGGGTTCATGGGCCAAACTATTCAAATTTATTTTTGATTAGGTTTAAATTTTCATAGGGCCTAAAATCTTATGAATCTATTTTTTTTTATTTGGACTACTATGCATCTAAAAATTTTGGACTTTTTTTAAATAATAATGTTACACCGACCAAATTAAGAGTCCAAATGACCTGACAGTTGACTTAGACTTCTTTATTTGATGTCATATCATTTGGACCCCAATACAAATTCTAAATAATATACTGTCATGATATTTAAACTATTAATTTGATCTCAAAATTTGATTAACTTAGAACATGGCCTAAAGTCTAAACATGGGCATTATTCTTAAAATATTCAAAATTGATATAAAAAAAAGGCAGGTCTGACTTCTCTCCTATAAAGCAAGGGTCCTGCTCCCCGCCATTTTTCACATAAAATAATATTATTTTGCACATAAAACGATCTTATTTTGAGAAATAATAACTGTGTTGTACAGTCAAAAAACCTCGCTTTACTGTAATTATATCGAATTGAGTTGTAATATTATTTTTATTATGGGATAATTCGTATTTGAATATACGATTTAATATAAATAATTTTAAGAGAATATCGTCAACTGTTAAATGATTTTATTAATTTAATCAAGTCCGTACTGTATAGATTCGTAATAACGTCGATGCTGTAATCTTACCCTTTATATACACATGCATTCAGCATACGCACATGCATGCACATCAGGAAAAAAAACCAACTGAACCACTCTTTAGTTTCAAGTAAACAAAGCAGCATAGAACGAGGCACAAACAAAAGATATCAAAATAACAACAAAAAAAGTGTTTCTCTCTCATGAAGTACGGCATAAAAGCACAGTATAGAGGGATGGAGGAGAGAGAGAGAGATAGAAGTCGCCGGAATATCGCAACATTCTGGCGTTCCCCTCTGGTTGATATTTGAGAGGGAGAGAGAGAAAAGAGCACCTCAATACCTCATCCACCAATGACTCACCAGTCACCTCCAGAGGAGATTTTTACAAGCTAAGGGAGGTTGCACTTCTCTTCCTTAGACCACCAAAAGGTCCAACCAATGAAACGCTTCCACGTAACCCCACATTGCATGTCACATCTGAATCCACCGAGTCAGTTGCGTAGGATTGACTATCCCCTGAATGTGGGTCCCTTCACTCTTCAGCAAATTCGCCACGTCAGCATAACGTTGGTGCTCCGGCTTCATTTTTCCACTCGGGTCGGATTCCAAACTCTGACCCGGCTTATTCCTCTTCAGGTCTGCTGTGGAAACCGGCATAGCTCCGGCCCGAGCCGGGTCAAACTTCTGACCCAAAAGCGTACCCTTGGTTAAAAATTCGTGAGCCATGTAACCGGCTAGAAGCTGATTAGACGAAACCGGTTCTGCTGCCTTAGACGACGTCGCAGCACTAACCGAAGGTTGTAGATTCGCCGTTAGTTTCAACGGCTGTACAGCGTAAAACGTTTCGGTCTCTTTCCGCTTTCGCGAAGCCCCAGGTGTCAAGATTCGACGTGGGTGGTGATGATGGCTCATCCTAGCCGTCCGTTTTGGATCTAACACACGCCACTTCAGCACTATACGAAATTTTCAGAACACTTTTTTTTTTTGAGCAAGTGTTTTTAAATACATGTTCCTTTAAGCAAAATAACACCGCCAAAACAGATAAAAAAAAAGTTTAAAATAACTAACGGGGTTAAAAACGTAAATATAAGGAGCAGGGGTTAAAATGGAAATGGGAAATTTTTTGGAAAAAAACAACAAAAAAAATTATTTTTGAGAGAGAGAGGGAGAGAGAATGGATTTGTTGGGTTGTGTGGTGAAAAGGGGATTGAGAAGGGGGTGTGGCCGGAATCTGACGATATGGGTGGATCTAAGCTGCACGGACAGTGGACTCAGACATGTCGCCGCCTGGATGGGAAGAGAGAGAGAGAGAGAGAGAGAGAGAGAGAGTTAGGGGAGGGAGAGAGGGGAAATGAGGGAAGGGTAGGGGATTGAGTTTATATAGGGAGGAGAGAGGAGAATGGATGAACGGCAGGTTTCCAGGTATTTATGGTGAATGCTTAAAATATGCCATTGTGGTTGGACCAAATTATCGATAATGCCATTGGATATTGTTTTTTCCAATCTGGTGTTTGGACCTTCTGATTGAGATGTGAAATTACCATAAGGTCCCCTAATGGTTGATGATATTACGACTTGAAAAGGACGTGGTGTAGGGTACAGGATGCAGGGAGAATTTGGTCTTAACCAGCAATCTTCTGTTGGATTTAATACGTTTTAAATTTATTGACAAACACACACAATCAAATAACAAATCAAAAATATAAAATAATAAAAAACAAGAAAGAACAAAACACACAAATTTTACGTAATTCGATAATTTGTTTACGTTCACAAAATTTAGGAATTTTACTATCGAGAGAGAGAATTACAGAGAGCAGCTATACACTTCGATGAAACCCTAATCACTAAAATAACAGTTTTTTATATGTCCTACGCACTGAGCTATAAAACAGGCCCAAAAAATTTTTCCATTAAAAAAATCAAGTAACATTATTTGTGGTCTAGTTTGTGATCACACATACAAACTAGACTCCACGAGGGCCAACGTCTTTGAGTCTTGGTGAATTGACAATAAGAATGGCAATCTTGTAATTAGTTGGAACTTGGTGGTTATTTAACATATTAAATTTAGAACAACTGGTTAGGACTAGGGAAGAGCTGGCTCTGTGTGTAAGTATGTGTGTGAGAGCTGCACTTAGGAGGCAGGTTGATGTCATGATCATTTCAGTGAGAATTTAACCGTTTCCAAAATGGGGGAAAATTTTCTAGCCCCACAATTCTATACATTATTTGAGAATTCAAAATGAATTCGATCGGAATATGAATTGAATAAATTTTGACACGAGACGACAACGACATAGTATAAAGTCAATATGATACGACACATTATACCTCTAAACCTCTGTAGCTCAATTAAGTTATTGGGATGGAAAGATTTTGTGTTTATTTAATGTTTTTACAAAACACTAGTCTGCGTTACATAAAAACTAAGAACAATCTGTATTTGAAAGCACGATGTAATATAAATAGTTTTAAAAAAAATGTTAGTAGTTGTTGAATGAATCTATTTGAATTGAAGTCTATTATATTTTATATTATAGAAAGAGCGTCTATTTCTCTACCTGCACTGCTATTTTGATAATTTTTTTATTAATTTTTGTTGTGTTAAATCAACGTAGATTGTTGTTAGATAAGTAGACTTAGATATTTTTTGAGATAGACCTACTGATCCACAATATATTTTGAGTGACAACAAAATGATAGAGTAACAAAGAGGATCTCAATTCTATCTTTATTTTTTTCCGGGTATAATTTGAACGGGTCAATTCAAATACAGTACAAAAATTCAACCCAAATTAAATTTGGGCTAGACTTGAGTTAAGCCTTTTGATTCACGGTTTAACCCGAGGTCTTATTTAAACATTAAAAATGTACATACAAAGGGTTACACAATAAAAAAAATATATGTTACTCACACTAATCAAGAAGCATTTATAGCACTGCTGGGAGTGCAAGCTCCCTTGTTGAATTGATGTGAATGTTAGATAAAGAACAAAAAAAGATGTGTAAGATAAAATTTAACATCGGTCGCAAAACAAAAAAAGGTTTCTCCCTTCTCTTCTCTTGTATATAAAGAAAACAAACGTCATGTGGCTCGTGTTTTTAATTGGCTTAGTTTTCCTTTCTTTTCCTACGTGTATCTCTCTTAAGACTTTCAACTAGCCTTTTCGTAGCTTCACGAGTTCTCCTCTTCTAATACTCTCTTTGATCTTAGCGTAATTTAATGTTTTGAGAACAGGTAAATAGTAGGTAATTTTAACCATTTTTAAAAAGGTTGATTCTTGAAATTAAACCCTTGAAGCATTAATTTGACTAATGTTGAATTCTATCAATTTGGTCAAGCATCAAGTTTATGACTCTCATGGACCCCCAATAGTATTCTACAAATTTGTCAATGATTTGAAATTTGCATTTCATCTTGACAAAATTTGGAATTGAGAGGAATTTAGACCCCACCATGTTAACAAAAGACGATTGTGATATGCAATTTTGGTCTGCGCTAGATGGGCAACAAAAGCCAGCCTGCTCAAAAAGTTATGGGTCTTGTATAAAGGAATGAAGTTATTATTAGGGTGTCAACTGTATCGAGTTAAGCAGATTCGTGTCAGATCTAATTAAGTTTGAGTGAAAAATTATTCAATGCATGCACGATACGTTTAATTAAGCAGGTGAAAATCTATAAATCAAACATGATTGGTTTATTAAATAAATTACCCGATACGACTTTTTTAATCAGTTTAATAAATATTTTTATTATTATTATAATAAAAAAATAATTATTAAATTTTTTTAAAATTGATCTAATTATTAAATTATATATTATTCTGATTTAAAAATTTAAATAATTATTAATTTAAATGGGTCGCCATATTTCGCCCCCGCTTACCACCTGCACCCTTTAAGACTTCATTCAAACCTACTTAACTTTATATCGATTCATGTCGATTAATCGTATTGTACCATAATTTTTAAAAAACTAATTATTACGATGTTAACGTAAAAAATCAATTCACATCAACATCACGTCACAATAAAAATTTAATATAAAGATTCAAAAAAAGTGATAATGGCATGGGGAAATCCCTCATTTGTTTTATTTTCTTGTTTTGTATTCTTACTCTTTTGAAATTTTTGGCTGAGGAATTCAATTTTCCATTTTTTTTTTAGGGAAACAACAAACAAGTTCTATATTAAACTAAGGAAAATATTTGTTATGGTAGTGACAGGGCTGATTCGATGTAAATGGAGGCCCTATGCAAAAGCCTTAAATGAGGTCCTTTTAAAATTTATTATAAATATATCATATGATATTATTTTACTTAAAAATTAATCTTCTTGTTTTCTAAGATGCAAATTTAGTGATTAAGTTTTTATATTTAAATTTCAGCAATATGTTGTTTTTAATGGATAATATGGCTAACTCATTTAATCTTTGTTATGATATGATTGATCGTAAGTAAGATTTTATAAGTTTTAACATTGAAAGATGTCTACCTATGATTTTTTAATGGATAGGAGAGAGAGGAGAGAGAGAGAGAGGTGACCGTTGAAAGGGTTTTTAAAAGGGAAAATTTGGACTTATTTGATGATTAGTTCATCAAAAAAATTTGTTTAATATTAAGTCTATTTTAATTTATATTGTCCAAAATACTCTTATTATTTATATTTAATCACAACAAAATTGAAAACTAACAATTCTTAAATTTTAGAAGTTTGACTAATATTAAAATTCTCTATCTCTCTCACACACAAATATATATATATATATATATATAACATTAAGAATTAAAATAGTATCACTTAAACACAAAAAAATAGTAACATTCAAAAATAAAAATAATAAAATTGAATATCAATATTTGAAAAAATTAATAATAGTAACATAATCAACAAAAAAAAGTAACATTGAATATTGATATTTCAAAAAAATAGTAACATTCAATATCAATAATAACATGCTCATAAAAAAAATAGTAATATGCATAGTTACATCAAATATTAAATTAACCATAGTCTTCTCAGGAAAAAAAATGAGAGAGAGAGAGAGAGAGAGATAGAGATTGTAGTGATGTCAAATTTAAATTTGAATTTTAAATTTTATGGAAAAAAATCTTCTATTAAGTGTAAATCAAGGATGACTATTTAGGAAACTGATTTAATGTTGAAGATTATTTTTTAAGCCATTAGAAGGGTATTTTGGAGTTTTAAAAAAAAGTGGATTCAACTACTTATTAGTAAGATTAAAAACGGATTTTAGTATCTCTCTCTAGGGGGTAGAGTTTTCTCTTTGTCTTATAGAGTCGATGTCTTCCTTAGGTCAAACTAATGGAAGTTTTTGTTTTTAGGGTTTTCTTTCTTTTCCAGTCTCCTACTAGGGTCGTTTGATAGAGTATCTCAACCTTTATTGCCAATAAGGTTTTTACAGGTTGTTTCTTATAAAGACTTCACATTGGTTCATCTTTTCTTTTATTTTTTGTCTATTTATGTGTGTAGATCTTGAATCATTCAGCTCGGCTTAGTGCGATTGGCTTGCTGAAATGTCTCTTCCTTTGGGATGAGTGGTCTTCTAGAAACTTTAATGGACGAGGATATGCAACAGTTCTGGAGCAAATTTATACTTGGCAAGAAGGAGAGTCTTGGAGTTCATCTTCTAGATCAGGGAGATGGTGAACTTGGGGAGAAAGGCAAGTTGTATATCTTTGGCAAAGTTTTGTCGGTTAAGCTTTACAACAAGATGGCTTTCAAATCTACGATGAAAAAGGTTTGGAATACTATCAAAGTGGAATTTATAGAGGCTGGTGACAATTTGTTTCTCATTCAGTACAGTAATATGCTGGACAAGATTAGAGTTCTTAGAGGTATGTCATGGTCTTTTGATAACCATTTAGTTTTGTTGAAGGAGTATGATGGTTCGGTTCAAGCATCCAAAGTATTGTTCAGTGGATGTCCTTTCTGGGTTCATATTTATAATTTTCCATTCAATAGAATGAATCAAGAAACTACAGAAATCATAGGCAATAAGATAGGAGGTTATGTTGAAACGAATTTGATAAACGGAGTAGGATGGGGAAGATGTTTGAGAGTTTGGGTAATTATTAATATTGAGAATCCTCTTCTTAGAGGGATGAATATTAAAGGGAAGGGGAGGTCAAGTTTTACTGTGTTTTTCAAGAATGAAGATTGCCGCATTTTTGTTGCTGTTGTGGACGGTTTGGCCATGGGGAAAGAGAATGCTCATCAAGCCTGGATTCTTCAATACCAATAACGAAAGGACCAATGTAGTTTGGGCTTGATTGAGGGCTCCAGTGGGAGAGGTTTGAAGAACATAACAAGCCAAAAGGCGGGCGTGGAAAAATCATAGGGGTGAAGACTGGCGGTGTTTCTCCGGAGAGTGGACTAGAATCTTTGGAGCAATCTCACAAAAGTAGGAAGGCGGTGAATGAGGCAAATAACAAGGGATGGAAGGGACCAATATCCGAAAATGAAGAAATTCCTATTATAGAGAGTACAAGTGGGAGGCAGAACATGGAAAGAGAAATGTTAGTGGAACTAAGGGAGCCGTCAATTAACATATCAATTCCTTTATTAAAAGAAACAGAGATAATGGATGAAGGAAATTTTTAGAAAATTGATTACATAATCCCAGTGAATAAATGCAGTTCAAATGATAGGGATATTCCTTTAGAGACGAAAAATAGTTTGAGAGGAACTTGGGCCATAGTTAAGGGCCCAAGTTTAGTGGATGGAGTTGGGGGGGGGGGGCGTAGAGGTATGCAATAGCCAACCGGTTTCAGAAAGTGACAGGATGGAGCATTGGGCTATTAAAGATTTTATGGATTCTCCCATCTCTTTTCTATCCCAGCCCAAACGTCTACCTAAATTGGGAGGAACTGAGACAATTGATGAAATCACCTGCAATCAAGACCCGATAGTTACGAAGAAATGAAGAAGAAAGAAGAAGGGTTCTACACCTCCAGTTTGAACAAAATCCCAGATGGATCCAAACGACAAACGAAAGCAAGGTGAAGAAGAGGTTCGAATTTCAAGTTTGGGAAGGAATGCAAAGAAAAAAGCTAGGGTAAGTTCTGAACTAAGGGCTTTATCTATGGTAGAAATGGAAGAGGAAAAGTGGGATCTGGTCTCCAGTCCCACCGATCGTTACTTAGTTGGAACTGCTGGGGTTAAGGCATCCTCGGACAGTTTAGGACATGCGCTATTTTCATAAAGAAAGAGCGGCCCGATTTTGTCTTCCTATCGGAGACTAAGTGTAATACTAGAGAAAATAGAGCTGTTAAAAACGATGTTTGGTCTGTGTGGAGTGGCAATAGAATCGCAAGGGAATTCAGGGGTTTTAGCATTGCTTTGGCAAAAAAGAGTTAAATGTAGTGTTGCAGAGCTTTTCCCATGGGCATATTGATGTTGTGGTTAATGAGGGTGGTGATAGTGGATCATGGAGGTTGACAGGAATTTACGAGGAACCAGAGACATCGAAGCGTAGTGATACTTGGGCTTTGTTAACCCATCTGAGAAATAGAAATAATATGCCTTGGGTCTATGCAGGGGACTTCAACAAAATAGCCTCACAAGCTGAAAAGAAAGGGAGAGGAAGAAGGGCAGAATGACAAATGAGAGATTTTTGTCAAGCTTTGGACAACTACGTGCTGATGGATTTGGGGTATGTGTGATTTCTTTTTCTTGGTGCAACAACTGGAAGGAACCTAATACTGTGTGGGAAAGACTGGACAGTGTGTGTGCGAACCTAGCATGGATTACTAGATTTCCTAACTCGAGAGTTTGTCATAAATTCTCGAAAGAGTCATACCACTACAAAATTTACTGGACAGTAAAATGGGGTTGTTGACTTAAGCGTGGCGTCAAGGAAAAAATTGTTCCGGTTCGAAGCGGCATAGGTGAAAAGAGAGGGATGTGAGGAGATTATTGAGGAGGCCTGAAATTCTAGTATACATATTCCAGGGGCTCATGGGGTCACAAAGAAAATACAAAACTTCAGAGTTGAGTTACTTAAGTGGAAACATGTGCATCAGTGCATGTTGGTCAGATCCTAGTTAAGAAAGAAGCCTTGAAAGACAAGCTGACAAATATAAAAGAAAGCAGTATAACAGAGATCTCGAGGCAACAAGCTAAAGGTGTGGAGTCAGAATTGAATAATTTACTTGATATAGAGGAGACTTATTGACGTCAAAGATCAAAAGTTCATTGGATGAAGGAAGGGGATAAAAATACAACATTTTTCAATGCCTAGGCATCTCAACGTCGAAGAAGAAACACAATTATAAACTCAAGAATGGAGATGGGGGATGGTGTGAAAATTCGAATGAAATGGAACAAGTGGTTGTTGGGTATTTTAAGAATCTGTTTACGTCTAGTAGACCACAAACCCAGAGTTAGAGGCAGTGTTAAGCAAGGTGGACCGTAAGGTATCGAAAGGAATGAATTCAAGGCTTTGCAGACTTTTCGACTTGATGAGGTAACAACTGCAATTTCTCAATGTTTCCTACTAAATCCCCCAGTCCCGATGGAATGCCCTATATTTTTTTGCAGAAGTACTGGCATAT